>JBDJHY010000014.1:16508658-16520755 GCA_039654485.1 Withania somnifera | reverse complement strand
AGAGGTGATTTGTTCCATAATCCATGGACCTGGAAATCACCTCAAGCCAACGGGGAAAGAAAAAGAAACCTCTGGGACGACAGCCTGATGTTTGCTCATCCTTGTTGATAGCTGATTGATCTTGGCAAGTGATTTGGAAAAAAGCATTTTCTTGTCTGCTTCTGTTGGTAATTATTAAGCTTAATGTTTCTTGATTCTGAAGAAATATCTGGCTGGTACTGACAGCTACTTCAGGAATATAACGCAGTTTTTCCAGTAACGACTTGATTTTATCGTTATACTGGAAAACCTTCCCAAACTCTTGCCTCCTTACTGATCTATCAACACGGGAAACTTCAACATTAAATTTACACCGTACAGGCTTGTGATCACTATCTGTCACTTCCATGCAAGCATCGTACCTGTCACATAAATGAAACTAGTTTCAACACGAAGCAAGAAAGGCCAACTTGAAGAAAGCCCTGAGATAACCTACTGTAAAATTGAAGCTGCCACAGGGCACTCTAAACTGCATCTCATAGAAGGAGCTGTCCGGCTATCTCTATATAGCACTCGGTCACACCAAGCTGGAATTCGTTTCTTCTCCCCAGAATCATATCCTGAAGTGGAAAGAGAAAATGTCTTTCAGTGCTTTTTGGCATTTCATGCATTTAAGCAATACAACCCAAAACGGAAATCTTAAACTCGTTCTTGGACATATCTCAGTCATGAACACAATATAAACAGTTTTAGCTAATACTTAGTTAAAAAGTAAGATGTTGAGTCACATGTTATAAACAAAAAAAAAAAAAAAAGTAGTGTAATCCCAAAAGTGGGGTCTGGGAAGGGTAGTGTGTACGCACACTACCCCTATCTTGAGAAGGTAGAGAGGTTTCCGATAGATCCTCAACTCAGGTAAAAGTATTACAGAAATCAAAGAGAAAAGGAAATACAGCAGTGAAGAAGCCATGTAGAAAATAGTGGATAAAAGAACCGTAGAACAACAAATAGTATCAATAATTGAAAAAAATAAAACATCAGGTAATAATAAAATCGAAGAATAAGAAAGTAATAACAACACACCCGGTGTAGTCCCACAAAGTGCGCAATAAGATAATAATAATAATAATACTAGCAAGGAAAACTAGACAATGCTCGACTACCGACTATCTTACAAATATATCTCACCTCCTAATCCTGGTTTCCCCTTTTCAAACTTGTAAGTTGGAGGAAATCTGATGACTGCTTCACGCATACCTTGGAAAACTTTACCAGCTTTCATTTCTGCTCTTAGTTGATCTTTCTCTCTAAGCCATTCAAAGCATCTTTGTGAGACAAAGTCCCTTGCTTCATCATAAGATATTCCAAAAAGACGATAATTAAGATCCCCACAGAAAATCACCATATCAGCTTCAGCAAGGTCAGGCTTTCCCTCGTTGGGAGTAATTGCTGCAGACTGTTATAGAAGAAGTCAAGCTTTAGTTCAATAGAAGAAGATAGTATGAAACTGATGAATAGAAATACCACGTCATACATCTGTACCACGAAGCATTTGAGCAGCAGATGACACACCAGCTGCAAGAGAGAGGATCCATGGCAGGCCAGAAGAGTAAAGCAGCCACAGTAAATATGTAGAGAAGACTAGAGAGCAAGTCAAAAACAGGTATCGCAGCATACCAGCAGCATTGTTAAGAAGGTTAGAAGATCTAGTGAAAGACATTGTTCTATGTATATGATCAAAATCAGCATTGCGGCGGTTGACTGCTTCTAAATGTGCTGCAAAGTGACAGTTCACGAAGCACATGATCCGATCAAATACTCTTAGCCTCAAACCTACTCCACCCTGCATTATAATTGTACAACCATGAAATTGTGGCAATCCATTGCCTTTTCTAGGGAAAAAGAGAATAATATAGATTAGAAGATGAATAATTTTATCCAATTTGAATACTTAAATAGTGTGACGAATTCTAATAACAATATTAATGTTTTGGTCTTCCTCGTAACAGTAAGAGATATTTTACCTTATTACCAATGGCGTGTCCTAAACCACATGCAACTGCCGCAACATCAAGGTCCCCCACATATGCTCTAAGAGTTTTTCTCACCCTAAGTTAAAGATTAACAATCAATATAACAACTAGGCCTCAATCCAACTCAGTTGAGTTAAGTTAAACAATGTTAATGAAAGTAATGTTTTAGTAGTATGAATAAGCTGGAGCCGGTGGACGAAATACTTCACCCAGTCCAGTCAGTTAGATGAAGCTCTACGAAGCATGTGTTTTGGATGAAGTACAGCTTGCACTTCAGCTTAAAAATGGAGAATAACTCATTAAAGAAACCACATAAGTTCTTACCAGATAACAATGAGCAAGCCAGCAAGTTGCCTTGATCCTACCCTTTCGAAAGTTGATCCTTCGTCCAAAGTCTTCCCTATAGCGTCCAACCACCATTGCCCACTGGAAGTTCCTTCTAGTCCTACCTACAGTTGACACTGTGATCAGGATAATGATATGCACAGTAGACAAGATAGAGATAGCATAAGGTGTCACTATCCACATGTATCCCAGTATGAGTATCCTCAACCATCAATTCTAACACAAAATCAAAGTAATGGTAGACTTGGAACTATCAAAAGAGATGCAAAGAGATCAAGTCTTTCTAATTAAATTGAGCATGTAGATCATCCGGTACATCACAAGGCTTGTGCTTTAGTAGTATAGTGGGAGTCTCCACCCAGTATGTGTGGGTTTGATTTCCTACTTCCACGATTTTCTTATGTAGTGATTGTTTTAAAAACTTTCTGCACTCAATTTGTAGATCATGCTGTTTCACATTTGTTGAGGGCACAGGCTGTTGTTTTCTTATACATATGGTGTTAGACAATCATTAGCTCATGAGCTAGCTTTTTTTATATGAGTTGGGCGCAAGATTCATTTTCTTTACGAGATGTAAGGGGTGTACTTTGGTAGCTTACAGTTTCTTTTGCAGCAGATATAGCAAGAAAACCTGCTCCCATCTCTACTTCTTGCAATCCAATTACTACAATCCCAACATCCAAAGTGGCAGAACCCAGCCAAGTTGCCAGTGCTTCCTGTGAGGTTTTTCCTTCAGCAACATTCCATGTGCCAACCAAAATTCTAAGATTTTCTTGTCTGGTGTATAAATATCTTTTCTCTGCTCTTTCTGCCAGAAATATGTCATCAATAGGTCCTGGAGTCGCGAGGGTCCATCCACGTATACCTCCGTGATTAGCCAAGCTAAAAACAAAATCACCTCCAACTGCCATTTTTATTACAGGCCCACTGTGAGCAACCCAACCAGCTAGCAAGTTCCCTTCAAGGTCCAGGACCTGTACCATACCACTTATATAACCAACCCATATTAGAGAACCATGAGCACATAAGCATAGAATGCCGCAAGGATGATGCTGGAAATCTTGCAAACAGTTTCCATTCCCATCCCACTGCACAAGTAAGCCATTTGAACATCCACTCCAGATCATCCCATCAGATGCAAGCACAAGGGCTTCTGTTTTCCTACTATCTTCTACAAATGCTCCTGACCCCTTTGTTGCTACTCGACGTACAGCACCTGCAGCTCCTATTATAGCATTGCGTGAACGCTGGAAAAAGCTACCTCCTTGTGACTTCTCTTTTTTACATTTGGAGACAGGCTTTACACTGCTCTCATCTTCCACTGCTTGGTCTGGGACAGATGACATATCAACCCTATTCTCAATCTGACCATCTACATTATACACTTTCAGGAGTTCCCTGGTTCGTGCATCCCTGCAGTTTTCGAACTATCAGGGTAGTTAGTGGCTAAGCAATTACCAAAAAAAGAAGTATTACCTCTTCTCTTACGTATCAACATAGATCAAATACATACATCGTAGTCATCTAAAAACAAAGTAGAAGAATGTACCATAACGAGAACGATAAAGATCCAGATGCCCACACTTTTGCTCTCGCATGATCAGAGAGCAAACAATTCACATCATTAACTGTAACTTGACGTCTAAGGTTAACGCATGACCTTTCCACAAGTAAAGAAGCAATGTGTGTTTCATCTGAAGATAGAGAGAGCGATTTCTGTACTGCTTCCCGAGGCCAAACCTTTATGAAACCACCTTCAAATCCAGACCATATATCACCTGGACCAAGAAGAGAGTAGTCATGAGCCATAGCTAGCACATTCCAAAAAACAAAATTACGCCCTTGCTCGTGTTCTAAGGACTTTAGAAACTCTAGCTATGTTTCACATTCATCTACATAGTTTCCTTTACACCAAAAATGAAATAGAAATATACAATTCATCTTGATTCTTTGAATTGTGCAACTTGTATCTTCAAAACACTTAGCAAGCACCTTCGTATCTTGATCAATTTCCCCAGTTACTAGGAAAGAAAGATCATATGCTGACGAATAATAAGATCGTCTTACTCAAAACAAGATTTAATTTCCAAAAGTTGGAAGTCTTACAACTATTGGAAATCTTTAAGATCGCCTCTTTCAGTGAAACGTAAGCTAACGAGAATTTCAATAGTGTGATCAGAATGATAAACACTTATTAGGATCACAAGAACCAGATATTACCATAAGAAGATATCACCAATGAAAGAACCGGACCATGATGAGCCTTCCAGGAGAGGCCTTCCTTGAAAGGGGAGTCATCAGTATTAGGCTGTTTCGTTCTCCAAGACCTAATCTTGCCGTCCTTATGTCCACTCCAGATCAATTCATTCCCAGAATCAAAGGCCAAGCATAACGAAGGTGATGTAGCAGCTAACTCATAAAATGGTGCTGCATCCTCATCCCCTCTCCTTGCCCGTCCACCAATTCCCATCCCACACTCATATTGATCTGAAAAATTCCACACTCTTACACCAGATTCTTGTCCTGCCCATAATTGTGTCTCCGTACAGGCAATGGTCCTCAAAAATCTCCCAACCTGCATTGTTATTTAAAGTTTGAAAGGAGAAAACATAAAAGGATAATAAGGAGAAAAAAAATTAAAGAAGCTCATGCATTACTCATCAAAACCTTTCTTCATTTCAAATATTGTTCAAACTGACTTCCGACTTCTTTTTTCTTTTTGATGATCCACCTTCAGAAACTGTGCTTCCAACATGTGTACCTTTGTTTCTACAAACAAACATAGTACATTGGTTGTGTTTGGTATGATGTTTCTTGAAGCAGTCATTCTAGTATTTCCAAAGTGTTCTCTCCAAAGAAAACAGTTTTCATCAAAGAGACACTAATTTCATCACTTATGAGTGGATGCCAATATTTTCCTACTCCGAAAACTTCTCTTTTGAGTTGAGGTCCTATTAAAAACATCCTCTCTACCCCACAAAGGTAGGAGTAAGGTCTGCGTACATCTTACCTTCCCAAGCTCCCACTTATGGGACTACACTGAGTATGTTGTTGTTGTTTTTGTCGTAGTTCAGGTTAGCTTACACGCACCTCAACTAATTCCACGAGGTAACTACTACCTCCCGCCAGTAATAGAAAAAAACTGATACATCTCATGGATGTCATTTTTATTTTACAGGTACTTCTAAATCTTATCCCATATCACTTGTTTTGACTTTTAACCAACATTTATATCTTGTCATTAACCTTAATGCTAAAAAATCATAACAGGACACCATCATCATACCCTTTCTTCCTTCTAATACCATGACTACTTATTAGATCGATTCATAAAACAACCAAATTCGTTCACTAAGAAGTTGCACTTGAGGAAAAAATACGGATTTTGTCACCTGAGTTTCTTTGAGGGGATGTGGCCTGATCTCAACGTAACTTGGACGGGCTGGATGCAGAGGGGCACGAGCTTCTACTTTAAAGCTCCCGACTCCACCACCACCTCCTTCAAACTCCAGCAAAGGCGATAAATGATTATCATGATCTAAACCATCCCCTGCAACACCAATACCTTTAATCTTTTGATTAACCAAATGAGAGCCTTCATCATTGTGTAATTCTTCTTCTTGTAAACCATAATCATGCTTATTGACAATATTACTATCATCGAGGCTTCCATTGCGGACCTGGACATGGGAACGCTTGTGATGTGTCCCTGTATATGTCCTTAGCTGCTGGCTGTAATATACCTTTTCTCTAGCTGGTTGTATGGTACTCATCTTCTGATCTAAACCATGCACGTAGTCGTCTTTTCTTTCATCCATGCAATCAAATGTCACACTAAAATTTCAATTCTCAATCACAGTTATGAATATATTTCTTGCAACATGATTTGAACTTTTGTGTGTTTGTTCACAAAATCTGTTTTCAACTGTCTATTATACTCGCAAAACACTCATAAATGGAAAGGGGACATTATAGGTATTCAAATATATCAACTACATAAACATTTTTGTTTCAAAAGAGCATTCAAATGGTGCGAAGAATAGATGAGAGAGCAGCGAAGCATAGGGAGTGGACATGCATAGGAAGAGGAGTAGAGTTCGGGGGGAATTGTGGAGGATGTTTGATTTGTCCTTTTAAGATTTTAGGATTAGTTACATCAAGACTTTATACAAAATTATATACAGACCATTTAATATTGATATAAAGGTGTTCTTTAATTTCGCTTCAATTGACATTTATATATGAAAATCTTGTGAGATTTGTCACGGTGCATGTGTCTTTCTTGTTTAATTTTATGATGGTTTAAGTATCTATTTGTACACACTCAAAATCAAAAGGTTAGATGCCAATTGAGGCTCAATTAAAAGTTAGGATTAATTGCTTTGTCCCAATTTACACCACTCACTTTTCTTCCATTCTAGTCCAAAAAGTCACACATCATAAAAAGAAAAAAAATATTAAAATTTAACATTTCTCTTTTACACTTAACAAAATAATTTATACTCACATAAATAATTATTTAAAACTACAAATTTCAAAACTCTTTCTATCTTGAACTTTATGTCACGTCAAATGATACCCACATAAAGTGGAAAGGAAAATATGATTTTGGTTCTTGACCAAATTTTGTTTGGCTACGATGGCATATATATTAAAAGAATAGGAGGATGTACTATTTTATACTTCGCTTGAACCATTTTATATGATATATTTGATTGAATACAAGAATATTTTTTTTTCTGATCACATTTAGATCGTTGGCTATTTCTCAATTACCGGTCCAAAATGACCAAACCGCGATATGGTGTTAAAATCAGTTTGTGCGCACCTTGACTCTACCCCAAAAGTACCAAAATAAATTTAGCTCAAACAAGAATAATTAGCTTTCTTTCTTGAATAATACAAAAGTAGCAGAAAGATAAGAAACTGGTTGAACATGAGAATGGAGACGATGGTCAATGACTTGGTATGTGTCAACAACTCACAAAACAACTGTACAAATTTGACCCAGAAATACAATCACAATTTGCACAAATCATAAGAACTGAGATAGAAACATCGAAAGATTACAAATTCTTAGCATCGAGAAGACTTCCATAGCATTCTTAAACTAGACACCAAATTCGAACTTATGAATCAACCAAGTTGTGCTGGATTCAAGCAGGTATTGGCTCCTCGAAAGCTGTACAATTTGAATAGAGAGCTCAGAAGACTAGATAATATACAAAAGATGTTTGTCTCTGTGTGTGAGAACAAGGGAGAAAAAAATGGTACCTTTCTTTTGCACGGATACGCCAGCTGAAGTATCCTGTGTGTCCTCAGTAATAGCTTCTGTGATGACTGGTGCTTTAGTTGGTACATCAGGTAGATCCAGTTTCTCTTCGACGTCCTCAGGAGATGGTACGGCAGAAGGAACTTCTGGCAGATCTTGAAGTGTTAACTGTACAAATTTTCCAGTATCAGGTAAAATATTAATTCTTTAGAAAATGACAGACATGGATTAAGACAAAAAGATTCAAAAGTATTCTTTACTTTCGCAAATTCCATGTTTCGTCAAAGTAAGACACTAAACAAAACAGAGGGAGCATCATTATATCAACGGATGGGAACACTTCAGCTTTCTAGGTTCCAAAGGCATCTAAACCTCTAGGTGGAACTATAACAGTGCCCGTATTCAATATCTACAAGTTTTTGCTTCCTCCATATAAGGAGAAAGCATCACCAAAAATAAAGAGAATTATACTAGAATCCCATAATATGATAGTGCTGTAGTGAGGGTGATCATTTAGTGCAGTTGATCATCTCTTAACCGGAAAAGGGAAGTATAGCCCAGAATAAGTAGGTAAATTAAGATGATTTGTGGTGGAAAAAAATTGATGTAATTTGTAGTTTAAGAAGAAATAGCGGCAGCAAGGCTGTTAAGGTGTCATCAACAGATAGAGCGTATAGTCGCAAAGAAATGAACCAAGTTTTAGCACTGCCTGCATTAGAATTAGACAGACCTGAGATTCCAGATTCTCAAATTCTGCTAAAACTTCCTCCTCGTCTTCAGCAGATAACTTCTCTCCAAGAATAGCATTGACTTCCTGCAAAAGAATACCAGCAGTCACACACAAGAGAAAGACAAGAAAGGGAGTAGTTTTCACTGTCAAGATGATCTCTTTCCATCTAGCACTTGCTATTGACTGTGAGAATAAGCAGCAGTATGAATATATGACATAGAATGTTTCAGTCTCTCAAACTGAATACTGTAAATTTAACAAAAAGAGAGAGAGAAGCAAATACATGTATATAAACCCCACCCCCCAATCCCCACACAACCCTTCCCCCAAGAGAAACATCTTTCATCTCACGAAACCACAAACATATACACAGTCAAATTATTTGCTAAAAGACTAAAGTGCATTACATTGATCCCTTTCTCCAAGTAATTTATTTTTTTGACAAAATTGTTTTGCAAACTAGTTCATCGCAGGCAAAAAGGTTAGTCAAAGGGAGCTCAGTGAACAAGTGCCTAGTGGTTGAATCTAATTGGGAGCAACTCCTCCTGACCACCTCATGCATGGCGTTTCTAGTTCAAGATAATTTATTTTCTTTCTCAAATTTTAATACCATTCTTCACCCAGAAACGCTAGGTGACATACAATACATAGGTAAGACCAATTATGGGGATAATATCAAGAAACTTCATTCTTCACCCAGAAACACTGGGTGACTTACAATACATAGGTAAGAGCAATTATGGGGATAATATCAAGAAACTTTCTTCCTGATGGAAAGAAAATCATTTCAGGAAATAGAACGAGGCTCTACAGTTCCATTATATAAAAAGAATAAAAGATTATGCAAAGAGATCCCTTAGCAGGATATCGCCACCAGATTCTGAGACGAGTGTCAGAAGGCACACGACAATTTTGGTGAACATGGAGGAGGTCCACGACTATTGGGTGGTGTTGATTCTAACTGTTCAGAGATTAGTATTGGATCCAGGCAAGGAAACAGGATTTATCCATTATTATACTGGAGATAATCAGATACCAGCTAGTAGGATATAGCAGCAACTAAAAGCTAAATTGCAACAATGAGCTAAACCCAAGTACAGCAGTACACCAGGAAGAAAAACTAACTGAAATTCAAGAAAAAGGAACCTATGATAGCAAAGTTTACGTAGACCAGACTATCACAACATTCCGTAGGTGTGGAACCATGATGGAAATACAAGCGGATGAGGTGGATCTAATATCACATGGAAAGACGTGTCATAAGACCTACAATCTCTTGGAATCTATGTAGAATTGGTGCAAACTAGAGCACAAAGGAGAAAAAGATTAATTAAGGCAATACCAACAAGTTGGGATTAAAACTTAGTCATGTTGGTATGTTCACATAGGAATAACGATTGTTATGAGTCTTTTAGTCTAGTTAGAGATTTGTTTGTCAATAAACGTAGAGAATTTCTAGTGCTAGAGAACCTACGCTTTTTTTAAAATCGATTGATAAAGGTCAGAAACAAAGTTAATGAGGGTTCATACGGTTGACCTAACTATCTTGGGTTTGAGACATAGTCATTGTGGTAGTTTAAAGTAGTGACTTCATTAATATGAAACTAGGGGGTGGCGTGGGTGGGGGGTTATACAAGATAGAAGCAAAAGACTCAAGAATTTCAACCAAAAACAAGATTCTCAACAAATAACATCTTTACATGCTTTAAAGAATTTTTTTTTTTTTTGAAACTGGTAACTTAGTATATTTTTATATAATGATCAAAATATAAAAAAGTACATAGGTTGTACTGAGCCCATATATACAACAGAAAGAACATCTAAGAAACTGAAGCTATTCTAATCTCCAAGACAGAATCTAGTGCATCAAGAATATCTACAGTTTCTCCTGAGAATGATAATCTACACCAAAACTAAAGAGCTGATTACAATTCATTTTTATCTGCTGAATAGAGTTTATCCTATTTTCAAAATATCTGGAATTTTGTTCTTTCCATATTGTCCACCATATACAGGCTAATATCCAAGAATCTCTGCCTCTAGCCTTCTTCCCAGCTTGCTAAAGTAGTTGGAATGTTTCCGGGCATTATCCATGTGAACTCTGAGAGCCAAAAACATCCTCCATAGTAAACATGTTATCCTGTCGTGCTGAAACAGATGCTTTACTGTTTCATCAGTTTCCCCACATAAACAACATGTGTAGCAAATGAGCGTCTCTCTTTTCATCAGATTATCCTTTATGAGAACTGCTTCTCTTGCCAGAAGCCAAACAAAATAAGAAACCTTAAATGGAATCTTAGTCTTCCGAATTTGTTTCCATGTCCACTCTTCAATCTCATGGCTGGTTTGGTTTAGATCTTTATAAGCAAAATTCACTTTATAAACACCATTACCGTGATCATTCCACCATATTATCCTCCCCTTCCTGTAAACCACCACCGGTTCCCAACATATTGTAAAAAAAAGTCACCTCACTCAACTCTCAATCATAAGTCCTTTTGAAAATAATGTCCCATTCTTGATGTGCCCACTGTTCTGCCACCGTAATGTGTTGATGGAGTACCAGGTTGTAAATGTCGGGAAATTTCCCTTGCAGACTCTCAGTCCCAAGCTATATATCCTTCCAAAAATCGTTTTTTCTTCCATCAGCAATTTTTATGCAGCATTTATTCTTCAGGAGTGGCCAAAAAGAGCTCTAATAGATCTCCAGCGTCTGACCCCATAAGGGGTGTTGCTCTCCTTTGTCATCCACATGTCCTCTTCTTCATATTTTGTTTTGATGACCTTTCCCCATAACATATGCTCTTCTTTTAAATCCAGAACCATTTCGTTTTCAAGGCCATACTTTGAAACTTTTAGTCTCTGATTCCTAGTCCCCCATTCTTTTTCTCACTGTTAAGGCATTCCATTTAATTAGGTGATAACCTTTCTTCTCCTTATTACCTTGCCACAAAAAAGAGATTCTAATTGTCAAGTCTTTTGATGGCACTAGCTGAGGTTGAAAATAAAGTCATCATGTAAGAAAGAAGAGCATCGAGCACAAAATTGATTAGTGTGACTCTACCTCCCAGTGATAAGTATTGGGCCTTCCACCTGGATAATTTCTTCTCACATTTCTCTATGACCCCATTTCAGATTTCCTTGAATTTGGATTTTGCCCCTAAAGGCATATCAAGATATACAGTTGGCAAGGTTCCTACTTCACCTCCCTGAATTGAAGCTAGGAACTCCATATTAGTCTTCATTTATTGGAAATGATCTCTTCCTCCAATTAATGTGAAGACCAGACACACATTCAAATAGAACCAAGATCACCCTTAGATACTTCAGCTAGCCCACATTTGCATCACAGCCAATGTTCTTTGCTTTTTCCACCATATTGTTTAATCCTTTCATTGCCAAAATGAACAAAAAAGGGGGACAAGGGGTCACCTTGTATTAGCCCTCTTTGGGCTTTGAAGAAACCAGCAGGTGATCCATTGATGAGGACTGAAAAGAATACGTAAAAATGCAATGTCTGATCCAACTGATCCATTTGCATCCAAAGCCCTGCAAAATGTCCAGTAGAAATCCCCAATTGATGTGGTCATATGCCTTTTCTATGTCTAGTTTGCACAGAATACCAGGCCTGTTCTGTTTGAGTCTTGAATCAACAGCTTCATTAGCCACCAAAACCGCATCCATAATTTGTCTTCCCTTAATAAAAGACATTTGTTGAGAGTCCGCTAACTTTTCCAT
>JBDJHY010000014.1:16487096-16500476 GCA_039654485.1 Withania somnifera | reverse complement strand
AGCGAAGATGCAAGAAGCATGAAATTGTAGTACAATGATTCCATTGAACAAGAACAAGAGTGACATTCAGAATTGTAACAATTATACAGGTATCAAGCTGCTAAGCCTCATAGGTGTGGGAGAGAGTGGTGAAGATAAGGATGAGGAGACCTTGGATTACTTCTGCAAACCAGTTCGATTTCATGCCAATTTTATGAAAATACAAATAAAAAGAACTAACTCTTCCTACTAGTGGTTGTCGAAAGACTAAACGAAAAAAAAAACATATAGCTCCACAACTTAATCTCAACATCATAAATCTAGTATTTACAATACATCATTGCTGTGTTGTAATAGAAAATTGCAATACACACCCAAATACTTCTTGCTGACAAGACAAAATACTCGACAATTTCTTCCCATCTATTTTAGCCTTGGTAAATCAGAGTTACCTGGTGCCTTTTGCTCGTGGGTGGTCCTAGGTATCACGTGGAACTAGTCGAGGTATGCACAAACTAGCCCAGACACCACAGTTATCAAACATTTCTACACAAAAAATCAACCCCAAAAAACAAATGAACAAATCCAAAAACTACCCATTTTAAATCCTTCTTTTATTTCTCCAAGCTACAAACAATTGATAAAAAAAAAACTTAGCCCATACTTAGCCATCATAGATAATCAAATTTAACTATCACCCAAAAAAAATGAAACTACAATAAACAAAAGGGTATATACCTGTTGTTGATATTGAGCAAGTTTACGCCTTTGAGTCTTTAAAGAAAGAATTGCTTTATCCACTTCAGTGATCTTTGGTTTCTTCACAAATATATTTCCCATCTCCCAATTTCAAAACCCACAAATAATAAAGCCAATTAAACAACCCCAAATCAATAAAATTTTATTTTACAACAAGAATGAGGTCTCTTGTATCTATCTATGCAAAGGCCCCTGCTTAGATATACCTAATTGACCTCCCTGTCGGCTCAAATAATGAGACAAAATACGGGATCGGAGAATCAAGGACGATGATCCAGTGGAGAAAGGGGCAATTTATATCAATTGAATTGAACAATTCAGAAATAAAGAAGGTGCAAAATCCAATGTTATAGTTAAGTTTTCAACTTTTTTAATGTAATCTTTTCGAGGCGTAAAGGTTGAAGAGGGGAAGAGTGCTTCTCAGGGGTCCTTGTATATTTAACCCTTTTTTTTAATGGGTTTTATTAGGACAGACTAATGGATTTGACCTTGACCTTCAAATCTGAACGACCACTTATTCTATCAAATAAAAAATTATTTTATAATATTTTTCGTATACTATAAATTAATTATTAAAAATATAATTTTAAAATAATTTAATCTAGAATACACATTAGGGGAGGGCAAAAAAACAAAAATAGAAAGGTGCATAAATAGCAATAGCATTAATGAATAATGATGAAAAGAAATAAATACGGCATCTTCTTAAATTTTCTCCAAACATAATTTTTAAGGCAAAATTTTATTTTTTAATCTCTACTCGACAATTTTATATTGCTTATGAAGATTATACATATTGAGCACTTTCAGTTTTTGTCATAAAGAGGTGTCAAATCATTTTGTTTATAATCCTCCTTTATATTATATATAAATAAATGTTTCTCAAAATAAACTCACTAGCATTATTTATTTAAAAGTCTTAAAAAGAAAAAAGACAAAAAAAATTCCTAGCGGCTAGCTCCCATGCAAACCAACTTATTGAGTGGTAAATCGTTGTTCACTCATATTTTTTTCTCACCTTTCTTCCACTTGTTCAAATATTTTTAAATTACAAAAATCAGTGAACACAGAAAAAATAAAAATAAAAATATATTGAACAGTTACAGTGTCAAAGAAAAAAATAGTATAAATAGTTTATTGAAGTAACAAACTCAAAATCGACGACTCTTCTCCATTCTCTCCCCTCTCCTCCTCCTTTTTCCTTTTCCTTTTCCTTTTCCTGAGGGGAAGAGAAAACGAAAAACAAAAGACCCAGAAGAAATAAGACAAGCAAAAAAAGAAAAACATAGTTAAGCGAAACTCGCTCTAGAAAAATTTAATTTATATTTATATCTATTTACCGGAAACATTATTCTTGATATTTTTTGCATACATCGTTATGGCTATAGCAGATGATAAACTATTATTATACGTCGATTCATTGATTTCACCAGCTACCTCTTCATCAACTTCTCTTGATCTAGACCATACATTTGACATAACAACATCTTCATCATCATCATCTCAGCCATTATCTCCTTCTTTAGCGAAACTTAACGCGCGCGCAGCTGCATTCATTCCTCGTAGCTCGTCATCACCTTCATTGTCATCCAACACGTTGGCGAAATCGTCTTCATCACCTTCGTTGGCGTCAAATTCCCGGACCTAGAATTCTCTTCGGCCTGCGAGTGGAAACAGGATCGGGCCCGGATCAGGGCCGTGAATAATGGTCAGACGGTGGTGCATGTTATTGCAACACCATCTGCAACGTTTCATCAGATAAGTAGTACGCATGTTCCTGTACAGAATTATATTTATGCGTCACAATTGCCTGTGCAATATCAATATGGTGGTATCGGAAGGGGATCATTTGTTGATCATGGTGGTGTGCCTGCAGTTGTGGTAATTGGTGCTGATGCTGAAAGGTTAAGTGATGAAGCTTGTCAAAAAATTGTTAATCAGGCAAGCATATACAAATCTCTCTATATAGTTGTAAATTAATCAAATGTGTTTAGATATTATTCTTTATGATTAATTTGTTTAATTTCTTGCACTTGCTAATATGCTGCTTTTATTACCCTGTCTTCATTAGTAGAGTTTAAGGTTTGTGTAGACACCACTTAATGTAATGTGGCGTGACATTGGATATATTGTTGTAGTTTCTTGTGCATGATCAGTTCCTATGTTTTACCTGACTATATTAATAAATGATACATTGTTCGAAATTTTCACGCTGTCACGTATTTTAATCTAGCAGATATTTTATCTTAGTTTCAAGATTACGAATCGTACATTTTAGCATCAGACATAAAATAACTATCCTACAAAAAAGAAGTTATACTAGCTGTATATGAGCTAAACTCTTGCTAATAAATATGCAGTTTCATTCAATATTTGTTTGTTACATTCTGTGCAGGTGGAGTTTTATTTTAGTGATATAAATTTGGCAACAACTGATCATCTGTTAAGGATTATGTTCAAGGATCCAGAAGGATTTGGTAAGATTTTATGTTATAGCCTTAGTAAAGTAATACAATCATGTCTTCGTTTATATTCAAATTTTCTGATGAATCTTTTGATTTTTATTCCATGTTGTAGTACCAATGTCTGTGGTTGCATCATTCAAGAAGATTAAAGCTCTTACTACAAGTCATGCCCAGGTTGCGAAAATTCTGCGCAGCTCAACAAAGCTTGTGAGTTTTTCCTCTTCACCTCCTCATTTACCCCCCTCCCATCTATCATCCCCGTCGTGGGTGGAGCTAGAGGGATGAAAGGGGCTCATCTGAACCTCATTTGCAAGAAAATTATATTATAATATATAAGGTCAATTGTTTGTTATGTATATATAGTAGATATAGAACCCCACCACTCACTCATTTTTGGCATAACACATAAATAGACATTCAACTTTTAGAGTGCACATCTGAACACCTCAATTTGATCTCAACTGGCAACTAGACACTTCAACTCGTCATCACTGTTTCTCGTGGACATTCGACGCTGATGTGACACACATATTCTGGAGGTGTCTGGATCATTTTGTAAATTGAAGTATTTAACTGACACAGTTGAGATGAGTTAGTGTATCTATATGTCATACTCAAAGTTGGATTGCTTACTAGCTAGCCAAGGCCAAGTTTGCTTGTTTATTTATGTATTGTGCCAATGTTATTGCTACCTCCAATAGTGTTTCCATGATTAAGGTCCTGATATCGTGCAATTTAATTTCTTTCTAACTTTAGTCATTATACATACTTATGTAATTGATTTCTTTGCTACTATAGGTGGTTAGTGAAGATGGAAGAAAAGTTAGACGCCAATTTCCGCTGTCTGAGAAGGACTTGGAAGAGGTGCAAGTAAGTTCATTTTTCTATGTTTCACTTCCCGTCTTGAGCAGTACAGTCATGACGTATCGATCTGTTAGAACAAGGATAGTTCATGAGTTTGTGAAGTAATTGTGTTTCCAACCTTTGTTTCATCTCATAGCTTTGTCAATATTCTCATTTAGTAGCAGAGCCAGAATTTGAACAAAGGGACTCAAAAGATCTTAACTTGTGACCTAAATTAACTTTGAACTACTTCCCTTATGTTGAGGGGATTCAAAAGTTTATATATATACGAAAAAGTTTACTTTTTCTCTCTATTGTGCAGTATGATTCAATTGAACCTCCTTCCTTGGCCATGGCTCTGCCAGGATTCTCCACTGTTCTCATTGTTTTTCTGTTGTCTGGCTGTCACTTTTAACACTTTGATTCTGTCTATTTTAGTCTCGCATAGTGGTTGCTGAGAATTTACCCGAGGACCACTGCCACCAGAACCTCATGAAGATTTTCTCAGCTGTTGGAAGGTATGCTAATTCTCTTTTCAGGCAGCTGTAAACAAGACATGGTTTAACGACACTTGCTTTTAGAAAAAAATCAATAGTTTTCCTGCGACTGATCATTTAGGAATGGATTCTGTCAGTGTAAAAATGATTCGGACATGCCAACCTCAGTTAAATAGCGGGGCTTCTTCATCATCTAGAGCTGGAAAGTCAGATAGCACACTATATAGTAACAAGGTACATATTTAACTTTTGATTTATGAAATGAATAATCTCGAAGTTGTAAAAAATTGTTGTAGAATAGAGTAGCTTTCATTGCCTATCTTAATCTTTGGAGTACTATTTTCATTTCTAGAATCTGAATTAAAATACCTAAATGCAGTTGCATGCATTTGTGGAATACGAAACTGTTGAATTGGCTGAGAAGGCGGTAAGTAAATAAAAGCTTGTTCAATATTAACGCCATGGATCCTCTACCTCTCTCTCACTTGCCCCCTTTTACTCTTTGCAATCTTTATTTGCAGGTTATGGAGTTAAATGATGAAGATAAATGGAGAAATGGTCTGAAACTCCGTATACTGGACAGGCGCACGGTATGTATCGGACATATACTATAGTTATAATTTAGAACTGCATCCTTTCTTATGACTGAAAAGTTCGTCTGGGGCTAACATTGCAGCCTTTGAAACTCAGGTATTATGAGCCTATCCCTGTACCCTTCTCCACTTAAATACCAGGCTTAGTTCGAATGGTGCAAGGGCTCAAAACTGTGACTTAAGTCACAAGTCCCTCTACCTTTGAACTAAGCCCCGAGGGCAATTTAAAAATGCAGCCTAAAATCAGAATGGTTTTCGACTATACTTCTAGTGAAATACAAATCTCATATAGATTATGCAAATTCAATGTTGTTAGCAAAACTAGTGATGTAAACTGGCTGTACTGTGGGTTTTAGAACTGATGATTAGTGTTCCTGACATTAATAAGATTTTTAAGGTCCAAATAAACTTGAGTCCAATCATGAAAGTACAGAAATTGATTGCTGAACAGATGCACCTGAGAAAACTGTGTTGAACATTTTGACTGTTGAGAAGCTAGAACTTCTGGCTCCACTTATAGGATGACTCGGATATGCAACTGTTAGTCTTGAATTCTTGTCTATTAAGCATTAATAGATTTTGGTGAATTCTCAGGGAAAATCTGGTCAAATTCGAGTGAAGAAAGTTGGTTACGAGAATGAGGTCACCTTCAAGGAAGAAGATACACCAGGATCAGATGTTAGCGAGAAATATAGTGACAATTTGTGGCACCATTTTGATGCTCACTTGAATGACCTTGCAGTAAGTGTTGTTATCTATCCAAAATGAACGTGGCGCTATTTTCTGAGAGTCAAGTAGCAGTGAAATATAGTGAATGGTTCTGAGTTTATTTGTTGGTGTTTTAAGTGGCAGGAGGAGCATGGTGTAGATGGGCAGAGGAAAGGGCTCAATCACAGTTGGGTTAAGGGACCTGGTCAGGGGCGTGGACGTCCTCAGTTTCATCAAAACAACCGTGGAGGTCATTTGGGGACTCCCCCCGCAAGTATGAGGCGTGCATACAGTGTGGGCAGTGCACTGTCAAGCATCAACCGCTTCAGTCTAGCAGGGCAGTCCTCAATGCTCTCTGATCATTCAGCATCAGGCAAGCAAGCTTCTGTCCCTCGCATGCCAGATGGCACTAGGGGATTCTCCATGGGTCGAGGTAAACCAGTTGCAATTAAAACAGCATAATGAGTATGGGATAACTTGTGTGAGCATTTCCAAATGGAGAAGTGGAAATGTACTCTTTTTATGCAGTACCGATGGCTGGGTCTTAGAGATGCTGTCAATCCAGTTGGAGTTGGTATAGCCGAATTGGTGGAGTGAGTCTCAACTTGTTTCCCTGTTATGTTTGTTAAACTAGAGATCTTGCAGTAAAGCTGTGTTTTTGTTACTTTTCTTCACTAGGTTTCCGCCGTGTTTATGAAGAAAAACCTGAGGGATTAAAGTAAAGTCTACAAATGTAGCAAAGAATCTTCCCCTTTCCCTCTCCCCTCTAGCTTCATCTTAGTTTGTTGTGTATACTAACAGAAATGGAATATATTATCTATAATTCTATCCTATATAAATGTATGAAGGTGCTCAAAGTAAATTTATTTGCATTATCACATGAATCTAGTTCCAAGTACAAGGTCCTATAGATCATACCTTAAGTAACAAAAGCACATTTAGCATTATCACCACAATCCAACAAGTTATTTTCACTTAAATTAGTCTTGTGATCCATCGATCAATGTACGAAGGGGTTGATTGAAGTCTGAGATCAGTACAAGACTAGGGTCAATAGCATTAGCACTCCACAATCCAATATACGAACACTTTTAAGAATTGACAAGCCGTTCCATCACCAATTTGAGAACTTTAGGAGCATCAACAGTTACTGCCACTTACCATTCGGTGACTTCACCGAACCTTGCAAATCCAAGAGCAGATGAAAAAAGAGTTCAAGTAAATCTATTAAACCATTAGAGGGAGAGCATGTACTTTTGAGTACACATTGACTTGAACCATAAAATCCTGTCAAATAGAATGACAATAAGGTCTAGCATTAAGCCCAGAAAACAGATGCCTATTTGCTTTTAACGTATCCAAAAGAGGATATACAGTGCCAGCCTCTTAAGGCTATAATTCAAGATTCCAATTACTTGATGGAAGCTAACAGGACGAATATTAGACACATCTTTCTAGCAAATGAAGGCCAGAAGCATGGAGCAGATCTGTTAGCTTGGCAAGGCGCGGCCAAGGAAATGGAATTTTTGCTTCTGGCTGATATAAGCAACATAGCTTATGGAAAAAAAAAGGCAGCATGGTGCACTAAAGCTCCCTCTATTCGCAGGTTCAAGGAAGGACCCGACTGCATGGGTCTATTTTAGGCAGTCTTACCTTGCATTTATGCAAGAGACTGTTTTCAAAGATTGAACACGTGACCTCCTGATCATATAACAACAACTTTATTAGTCACTCTTAACGCTTTCCTTCAAGCAACATAGTTTATCAAAGCTTTTACTATTTACATTCATTTTTTTTTTCAATGTACCAAAAAACAACTATATCTAGCTTTCGTAACAAGTGGAAAATATAGTCTAAACCTTAAAACAGATATCCCTTAAACAGCAGCATATTCTCTCCATGATAACATTAAATTTTCATTAGATAAGGCACATAGGCCTTCAAGAGCTATCTGCTCTGGTCTACCAATTTGGATTGGAACCGTTAACGTGAGAATTCTCAGTCCCCTGGTATACCAATCCAGATTGAAACCGCTAACATGAGAATTTTCAGTCCTCTGGTCTACCAATCCAGATTAGAAGAACTTAAACAAGCTGCTGCCATTGAAAGAGGAGAGCTTCGTGAATTCCGTGCTTAGCTCTTTTCCAGTGCAACATTGAGATCCTCATTTTGGTGTATCAAGAACAAAAAAATGCGGATATGGTTGAACGGTAAAAATTTTCTTTGCCAAGGAGAAGATGCGGGCTCAATTCCCGCTATGTTTTCTTCTTGTCATAAAAGATTGTGAGACCCCTCGCTATGCAAACAGTCTGAACACGAACCACACCTTCTGAATAGGTGACGAGTGATGATGGATTAACAGCAGCTAGTAAGGCAGTTGGATCATGAAGAAAAACGCCTACAAAGATCCCCAATTCCGGTAACGTAAAGAAAGTGAGTAGATACCAAATTAGAAATAAGGAAACAGCTAATTTTGCTGGCGGCTGACCTCTTGTGCTGTATGCTGTATGCTGTATGGTGATAATCGAAATAGACATCCAAAACCTTGCTCAGATACTTGGCAAATTTTCCATTAGACTTTGCTAATTCATCACTATCAGAATCTAGAAAGTAGATAGATGTATAAAAGATAGATTCTATTTATAGAAGTTAAGTACAACAAGCCCCTAGGAGCTCAGCTTGTACCTTTTACTATTAGAAAGGAAGAAAAGAAAAGTCAGAAGCATGGTAAGGATTAGACTCAGCCTGACTTGATGACAAAAGTACGAGGATTCTACTGTATAACAAGACAGATTATCCTTTTGTTTGTTAGAGTAGTTCCTATTTTTCAAAATTTGTTAGTCAAAGAAAGATAGAAATAGGTGCTTAAATTATGCTGATAGTTCAGGACTTTTTGTTTGAATGTAAGCTTATAAATAAGCATATACAGTATACTGCTCATTATGAAAATACCAAGATAGTTTTCACTTAATCATCTTCCTTTTGGTTCCTATTAATCATATTCTATTTAAAATAACATCAGAGACAGTGGCTTGAAATGAAACTTAAGCAATAAAGAAAAGATTACCAGTAAGGACAACTTGATGTGTAATATTTAGTCCAACAGCAAGAATGCAGAGGCGATCCGGGATTTGAAAGTTATGAGTGACACGCCGTTATAAATAGTAGAATATTGTATAAGTGAAACCAATATTACACAGGTTAGTATAAATAGCATGCACATCAATCTAATACACAAGGGACTTCTTGATGGGTTGGTTTGATTGAATCTTGCCTCCAAAGAGGTCTAAGGTTCGATTCTTGGGTGCCCATGGGTAAATTTTATCTGCTTAAGCAAACAGATATACACATGTACATAGAAATTCGACCGAGAAGAGGAGGTTTAAGCAAACAGATATACACATGTACATAGAAATTCGACCGAGAAGAGGAGGTGCCATGCTAGGTAGATCCTCCCCTTGCAAGAACGTCAGCACCACTGGTAAATACAATATCAGCAGCAGTTGGATCTTTAAAGATCTTGTGCGTACAAAGAGTCAAATAGGGCATGAGACAAAAAAATTCAAAAACTCCGAGAAGTTGAAGCACATATATGAATGTACCTATTAGCAACTTACATTAGCCTCAGCTGATTTACAGCGAAAGCACCTCCAAGGACAATGATTTGGCCGATGTTTCTAAAAAATTCAGGATCCAACTGAATAGCCTGTTCATATACAAACACGGTGAACATTATTTTCTTAGTTTGATATATGAAATTCAGTTGGAAGATGTGATGCTTACAAGTGCTATATTACTCAGGGGACCCAAGGCCACAACAGTGACCTTTCCAGGGTAAAAACTAGCTTGCTGAATAAGAAATTCAGCTGCAGTCTGTTCAATAGTTCCTTTGGGTGGAGAAATGTTTGGTTCCCGAGTCCATCCGTGCCATGTGAAGTTTTGTGCCGTCCTTTACATGAAATTAAACAAATCCACGGAATGTGAGAAAAAGTTCTAAGCTAGCTGAATTTGCTATATGAACAAAGTACATAATCAGAAATACTGTCAAATTTAGAAGAAGGAATTGTTTGCAAATTACATAAAAATTAAACAAACAACCATGATTACGAGATCAAATTGGTTTGCTCTGTGCCTAATCAAGTAGTGCTACCAATTAGTTCGAAAAAAGGTAGGAACTTTACCAGATGTAAAGCATTTTTGGTGCCCAGAGTTGTGTGGACATTACCAAATATTGTTGTAAGTCCAACAACCTCAATATCAGGAGATTGAAGTGCCACAAATATTGCTATTGCATCACCTGAAATACATGATCATAAGTCATAACAGCTCATTAGTAAGGCATAATAAGTAGACACGCACTCAAACTTGGTCTCTAACTGATAAGTAAACACTTCAATTTTGGGAGTGCACATCGAGACACACCTCAACTCGTCTCCACTATGTCAGGAGTTCAAGAGACAGGAGACACAATGAGGCTGAGTTGAGTTGTCTAGATGTGCATTAACAAAGTTGGAGTGTTTACTTGCCAACGATGCCGAGATTGAGTGGTAAAAGCAAAAAATTACCAATTCCAGGTCAGTGTCAATGATGATCTTCTTGGTTTCTGCTGTCATTTTTTTTCCATATTGTATACACTATACAATTATTGTAAGTATCGACTCTATAATGATTGTTTCAGTAAAACTGGGCTGTTGAAAACAGTTGGAATGGGATAGAAAATTAGCAATTTGGACAAAAAATAAAATAAAAAAATTGGCAAGATACCAAAAAAAAGAAAATGAAAAACAATATCATTGGTCTGAAACTCAATCTTCTTTTTTTATTTGGGGTGGGGGGGGGGGGGTGCTGAAAATAATCTATAATGTTTAATTGTTACCAAAAAAGATCACTCCAATCGTCACATTTTACGTGGAATGATTCGAAGTATGATTGTTAAAACACCTAATTTTTACTAAATGAATTTAAGCCGGAAATTTTTCTAAAGTGTTTTGAAATAAAATTTATGAAAATATTACTTTATAAGTTTAGCATAATTATATTTTTATGGTTAAAAGTGAAAAACTTTATTTCAATCAAGTATAGCTATTTATAAGTGCTAGTTATAAGTAAGTATAGTTATTAGATGAAAATATTTAAAAGAGTCTGCTCTGAGAAAGAAAAAAACATAGTAGTTATTAATTGCTATAACTTACCTCTTAGAAAATTAATATATGTTCTAAAAATCGAAATACACAGCCTTTTACTTCTGGATTGGACTTGTTGTGGCAAATTATTTGGGCCAGAAAGACGTATCAAATATCTGAGGATGTTAAGAACTAAGAAAAGTGTCAAATTTGCTTATGTATTATTCGTAATTGAATTGTTTTATCCCTTTTTAATTAACTTAAACACGTCAAATCCACTCATTTCACGGTGAAATTTCGTTAACTGAGTTACTTAATTATGACTATTTGCTTAAATAAACCAAAATGCAACAAATGTCAAAGTTGAGCAATTTTAAATAGTACATAAGTAGATAATTTTGAATATTTCCCTAGAACAGTTCAATTAACATTTATACATATGATTTGACGTCTCAACTAATTATTTAGGTGCATCTCATGAAAAAATATTGCACAATCAAGAGTATTTAATACAATTTTTTATAAAATAAAAAAATAAAAGCTAATCCAAAATACAAATATTGAGCACTTACCCTTCATACTTTTTTGCCCCTTATCGTATTTTTCTCTCCTTTTTTAATTTAATTTGACACATTTTTTAATATTAATTTAACTAATTTTTAAAAATTAATTAATATTTTAAAATTAATATTTAACCATATATTGTAAAAAAATTCATGTTAATATAATAAAAATATATTATAAAATACCATTCAAAATTTACTTAGAATCTTGAAACAAAAATTGCTATATAAGTTGAGACACCATATGCTCCAAGTATGTAGATGCTGAATAACTTTATATATATATATATATATATATATATATATATATAAAAAGTACTTGTTGGTTACATTAACTTGTAGCTACTGTTGTTATCACTCTTTTAATGATAAAAGTGGATTAGGTAGATTGAAAACGAAATACAAAAAAAAAAAAAAAAAAAAATTAAACAAGAACTCTTATCATTTAATTACTCTTAGCAAGAAACTACATACAATGTTAAGATATATCAATAAGGCATATGTATCTCTCTAAACTATACCTGAAATTGTTAAAATATATCTGAAATTGTTATTACATAGTTATATTTTATGAAGGTTTTGTTACCTCCTAAATTTATTTATTTTTT
Source organism: Withania somnifera (assembly GCA_039654485.1). NCBI lineage: Eukaryota > Viridiplantae > Streptophyta > Magnoliopsida > Solanales > Solanaceae > Withania > Withania somnifera. Next base: position 16,488,338 of record JBDJHY010000014.1, on the reverse strand, counting down.
GTATTTTTGTGCTCTTTTTGACTGATGTAATTGCTATGTAGCAGAATATTCTTTTACTCCTTTTGTACTGATATGCAGTGGCGAGTTTAAGTGTGAACCCATAATCTCTCAGTAAAATCAGATATTTTATGTATATATTTTTTAAAATTGGTATAATGTTATCTACGGGCACCGATGCTACAAGAAGGATAAATTATGCACTTGGCTGAATGATAAGTGATTTACCTAAAGATCTAGGTATCGTGCACCAATGTCTTGAAAAAATTTAGATTCGTTTCTGCTAACATAATAGCCATTTCAGCATAAAAGAAACGCAAAAAATACAGAAAAAATGAATTATGAGAGATAATAGAACATCCAAAAAAACTTAGATGTATTATAATTTAGGGGATACTTGTTTTTTATCTCAAGAAAATGACAATTAAGAAATTCAAATTGAGCTAAATGTTGAATAATATAAAAGATTCTCAATGCTAAAAATAGAAATTGTTAAAAGTAGAAACTTTCTAAAAATATGAATTTTCTAAAATGGTCATTGGGCTAAAAAATTCAGTCATTTCATACATATATATAGCCACAATGTTGGTTGACACATGACATTACAAGCCATTAGTCACCAACCATGGTGACTTAGTTGGTGGTTTAGTCACTAAGTCTTATTTTTAGCCACATGGCTATACAAATTTTCTTACAACACTCCCCCTTGGATATTCATGTGGAAAGAAACCATACATGATTATCCATAATACACATTGCTTGCTGCCTCATTAAAACCTTATCAGGAAAAACCTAATGGGATAAAAATCATGGTTAAGGAAAAAAGAGTACAACACATATTCCTACTCCCCCCTGATGAAGACCACGATTCTAGCGATTAAGTCTTCGCATCCCAATCCTATGCACCATCTTCTCAAGGATTGATGTTGGTAGACTTAGTTAATAGATCTGCTGAATTATCGCTTGAACGGACTTATTGCACATCAATATCACCTTTTTTCTGAAGATCATGCATAAAGAACAACTTTGGTAATATGTGTTTCGTTCGGTCTCCTTTGATGACGCCTCCTTTCAATTAGGCTATGCATGCAACATTGTCTTCATACAGGACTGTGAGTAACTTGATATCATCCTTCAGGCTGCATATATTCCTGGATGGAATGTATCATCGATCTCAACCACACACATTCTCTACTTTCTTCATGAACAGCGATTATCTCAGCACGATCTGAAGAAGTAGCAACG
>JBDJHY010000014.1:16431727-16442585 GCA_039654485.1 Withania somnifera | reverse complement strand
AGTTCACGATCCCCTACATTGAGAGGCAATGTAGGCTGTTTCCGATAGACCCTCAGCTCAAGGAGGTTACGTAATATCAAAAGATAATATTACGCCTAAGTGACTGGTTAGAGGCCAAAACTCTTTCTAAAGTGAATTAGGAGGGTAAAGAAAGTGAAGAAAATAGAGTTTAAACCATGGTTGTTCAACACTGTTTGGTTTATCTTAAATTCAATTTCTGTTTGCAATAAGTGACTGATCTTGAATCATATATTGTGCTTAATGTTTCAGATTGAGATGGCATCTTTGTTTGAGTACCATCTAAAGCCTTTAGAGTAGAAGGAAGGTCCTTCTTACCAGCTCACTATTTCATCGCAACAACGTTCTGGATTCTCCCCTTTAAACAGAATCTTACTCGCGTTACCATCCCAACTAAGCTACTTCGACTAATAAGGTCAGACATCCTATTTGAAGCTGAGCTACATAGGAAAAATAAAGTTTCCTCTACCTCTCGGTTTCCCTTATTGTCTTCTCGTTGATGCTGGATGTAATCTCTCTAAAAGTTTGTTGAGAAAAACATTCTTGTAAAAGCTGTAATTGTTTCAGAAAATGTTCTTTGGACAAGTTTGCACTTTGTTTCATTGTATTTTTGGTCAATAGTACCATTTCTATGCTGAATTCAAATTGGTTCTGTGTGAATTGGAACTTCAGACTTGATTAGTTGTGTCCCATTTCCTATCCAAAATAGGAAAAAGAAGTAGCCCCTCGTCTCATGCTAATTGTCAACATTACTAAAAATGTCCATTTCAAAATCAAGATAGAATTAATTATTTTTTAATTCATTTTACCCTTAAAATTATTTGTTTTTGGAAGTAAACAGTATTGATTACATTGAAAAGAGTTAAGGGTAAACTAATAAAAGACATTTCTTATTTATGATTTCTTAAAGGGCATTTGAAATAGAATGTAACGGGCTATATGAGGCAAAAGGAGTACAAAAATTCAATTTATCGAGGTTATAAAAGATTTCCTACATGAAGATTGTCAAACGTCAACTGTAATGGCCATCTAACTACTAAGGTATAGTCCATTTTGGGTTTAGGTCTACGCGGACTTGTTTCTTGGATTTTAATCTAAAAAATGCCTCAACAGTTGATTCTGAACTCATTTCTATAAGATCTCTAACTTTGTTTTCCCATCCTGCTGTGGAATCCACCTAAGGTGTAATGTGCACAACGTTGAGTTTGCCCCTACCACTATACCGAGGGAGAGCAGTCAACTCAAACATCCCTAACTTTCTTCTCTCATTTCAATGTGAGATTCACCTAAACTGTTATGCACCATGTTAAGGTTTGCCGACTTGCCTCACCTTCGAACTGAGGGAGAGTCTTGCTCTGATATCATATGAAATAGTCTCCGACTATCAAAGTATTGGCCGCTTTGGACCTAGGCAGATATAAATTTGTCTCTTGAGTTTAAACCCGAAAAATATCTCAACGGTTGATTCCGAACCCCTTCTTATAAAATCGATAACTTTCTTCTCCTATTTCAATGTGGAATTACCTTTAAGATGTAATGTGCACCCATTCTTGAAAGGTTTGCCCTCCGTCATTAGAACAAATGATTCAAAAATGAAATTTTTTGTATAGGATACACTATGACAATTAGTTTTCCCTGCAATCATAAAACAAGTTGCTCATAATTCAAAAAATATCAATCCATTGCATTTGGAAATCTGAGGTGCAAACTATTTGCCTGATCCCAATCGTCATACCCACTAACGTTAGTGGTTAATTGACAAGATTTAAAAAAAAAGAAAGATTCAAATCTTAGGTTACAAAAACCTAGAAGAAAAATGGTAACTAGTGTCTCTATCTAACTGTTAAATATCTTTGTGATATGTAAAAGAGTTGAGATAACAATGAGATAATACTAACAATTCAAAAATTAGTAAACAAGACTTAGTATTTGGGAGAAAAATATTCAAGAAAATTTTGTTTCATCTACCTGTGAAAAGATTATGCAGGCAAACTCCGATGAAGGCCGGTGTAAGACTTTGTTGGCTCCATCCTCTTCCTAGACATAGTATATCATGCCAACTTTAATAAGACTAATGTGAGGAATGTTAAGTGCAACAGCAGAAGCCCTGCAGTTCTTCAGCAGAAATGAATATCCAACGTCAATAACAAGTTTCTTCCAGTAAGACGATGACCTCCTTGCCTTAACATACGAGTGTCCCATTATATATGCAGTCCCTGCTTCCTTTGCCTGAAGCAAATCTAGAAGCTCGTCTTTAACTTCAGGATCCATGCTAGAGTTCTCTGGTAAGTTAAACCTGACTCGTCGTTTCTTGTTTTCTGGTTTTCCATCATCATAGGAAGATCTTAGAATTTGAAGTGTCAATGACTTGCTGCTTTGAATGGTGCTACACGTATCAAAATCCAAGTCCGAGATGATGAGTCGTGCGTTCAACTGTGGATGTGTGCTTATAACTGCCATCCTCCCATCAAGTGATGAACTCTCGGAGCTTGATAAGTGTGGTTCTACAGCGTCCATTTGGATGAGAAGGTCCTCAAAGTTCCCATCTTGATGTTCATCCTTGTAACCATATCGAACAATGCAACGATACATGCAATATGGTCTTGGGCCAACGCGACCAATGAGGAAGCATTCATCAGATGAGACATAGGGTACAGGAACAGTTTTGACACATACGAACACCAGCACGTTATGAAACGCAGGTAGATTTGTGACAAAGTGAGAAAAGATAGGCGGAACTCCTGTTACCAATTCTGAGTATATTAATCCTATCCCTGGGACGCGGACAATACCAAGACTAGGACCCAAGCCAAGGATCCATTTCAATGGAACTTTGTTATGCAGATCATACTTGTACTTATTCCGAGTTCCATAGTGCCACACAAGCATGATGACTAAGAGGATAAGAGATAGCAAAAGGGACGCCCATCCTCCCTGTGGAGCCTTAATGACTGCGGAAGATAGGTAGAGACCTTCGATGAACCAGAAGAACAGGAGAAAAGAAGCGGCAAATACCAAACTTCTTTGCCACACAAAAATTATAACAAGTGTCATGAGGAATGTTGTGATAAACACAACTGTCATGCAAGCAAGCCCTGAAAAAGAGAACACTTATAAAAAAGCGCTAAATAAAGACACAGAGAATTAAAGACTTGAATTTAGAAAAAGAAAATCCAGTGATGGATTTTTATTAACCTTAGCACACAAGAAGGCTTACCGTATGCATTTCCAATCAAAGTTGTATCTTGGAACCCGACAGCCACAACGAGAGTCAGAATCATCAGGATCCAACTTATTTCTGGTACATAGATCTGCCCTTTATGCTTTGAGGTGTGGACAATCTTGACCCATGGGAAGCAACCTAGTGAATTACATTGCTTGACGATAGAGAATGTGGCTGTGATGATAGATTGGCTGCCTACAATGGCTGCAAGGGTCGCAATAACAAAAACAGGCCAGCATACATCACCTGCATGGATAGCATAGACCAGCAGTAATGATTGAATTTAATTTCACCGCAGATCATGAGAACATTAAGCTGTTACAAAGAGAAAAGAACTAACGAGGTATTGAGCTGTAGAAGCTATTTGGAGTGCATTCTATATTTTTTGACAGAAAAGCAGCTTGACCCATGTACTGTATCATCAAGCAGGGATACACGACAAATGCAAATATAATCTGCATAGGACAAAACAAATTCAGATAGATATGGTGTAAGTTCCAAGATCTGTTGAACTATATGATGCAGAAAAAATGACAACTACGGACAATGTAATCTGCCAGTCACCAGGAAGCTCAGCTTATAGACACAATCCATGATGAACCTTTTGGCTGCATATGAGTATGCTGTACCCACAGCAACTAGTTCAGTTGATTTAAGGACTTTCTAAGAAAGGAATATTTGGTGGCATAAATAGAGAGTACGAGCAAAAAGTTTCCATGAACCACAGCTTAATCTAGTCCTGCTTCAAACATAGTTCGACTTGCCCTCATGGAGAAGGCAGAAAAATGGCCAAGGTCTGCATATATAGCTTCAGTACCTGATTGTCGAAAATAATTAGAAATCAGATCCAAAATTCTAGTAACTCTTTATCTCGCTCTCATTCACCAACCAGTGTCTACACAAACAACTGCTTTGGATTCTCAAAGTCTAGTATGTCTTCTTGTATAAATAATTACAAAATAATACATTTCACATACATGCAACAGAGAGGACACCTCCAAGAGAAATCCAACCCTATTTTCCTGTTTCCCTAAAAAAATTGATGATATAAAAGGGCGAAAGAGCAGACCCGATTTTGGGATTCCACCTGACAGAGTTGTACAAACCAATAATCATAATCGATAGCAACCAGATGAGCACTATTGGTGCAAACAAAAATCCAATTCTGTGGGTTCCGGCATGCTGTAAAGCGAACAGGCCAACCAATATTATGCAAGAAAGAAACACCACTCCATCGACAATAGGAGAGATTTTGATAGTCAATGCCTTGAGACTGTAGTCACATTCTGACTAATTGAAGTCATCGAAACTTAACACAAATAGATAAATTACGACAAAGCTACCATGAGTTAGGTGTGCTGCAGCCTCCTTTATCCCAGACATTGATGATATAACTGCCACAATGAAAAGGTATCATAATTAGAAAAATATAATCTAATCGGCTTGACTTAAAGGACATCATGCCTATAATCAGCCAGACAAACACTTGGTGCATACTCCTAATTTATCATCTACAATCGTCCCATTGAGTAATAAACCAGCTCATTGAAACAAATTATAGCTTGTAATTTACACAGTTACACATGCTAATACCACATAAAATAATACAGTAGTTACTATAGTAGTATCTAACTGACATTGCAGGTGTCAGAACACCATCACCTTCGACCATACAAGCAGCCAATAATACAATACCAAGAAGTATTGTACGTGACTTTTTATGCTTCCCAAGAAATCTCTTCAATTGTAAGCATGATGTTGACCGCCCAGAGTAGCCATATCTGTAAGAAGATAGCTCCTCATCAGCAGCTTGTTGGTTGGGAAGTAGACTAAACTTTGTATGTCTACAGAGCAGAGAGTAAAGAGCAAATGAACCACCTAGATGTATATAAGTGTATTTGTCATATATAGACAATCAGGTATATGAGTTCTTCCGTAAACATTGACTAACATAGAGTCTATCTTTAACATACCTTCACCATTATCATCTGCACACAATACGATGAATACATATTTGAACAAAGGAATGAGTGTTATTGTCCAGAAGATCAATGAAAATGCACCAAATAGTGATTCCGGAGTCTGATAATCCTGCAATTTCCCGTCAAATATACTCCTATAGACATAAAGTGGTGATGTGCTCAAATCTCCATATACCACCCCAAGACTTCGGTATGCCAACACTAGATTCCTGGACATATTCACCAAAGGGAACTGCAAGGTGAAATATAAGACTCGAGCCAGTTACACCATCAATAGTTAACACAAATTTGAGCTAGTTAATGCTTCACTCCTTTCTGTTCTTTCCTAATCATTGTTCCCTCAAAACTCCTTTTTGTCAATCTTCATTTTAGCAGACTACCTTGAAGCCTAAGTCAATTCAATCCTTGCATAACTCACCATTGAAGTCGAACAACACAAACAAATTTAATATTAAAGAAGGTTAAGAAACAAAGCCTGAGAAAGTAAAAAAGGATACATTTTCCACCTTCGACGGCAGCTCCCTTTTTCGTGTTCCTTGTGGAGCTTGTCCACTTTGCCCATCTTTTCCAACTATATCTAATGATTCCTCGTCCCCACCAGTAACAAGCGAAGGTGAATGCTCCAAACTATCTCCCTCATGATCGATATCAACTCGATACTTCTGTTACAACCAAAACTTTCGAACTTCCTCTGATATACAAATAGAAAAAAGAAGTAAGACAACTCGGTTTAGGGGCAAATAAGCAGATCTGCAGTGAAGTAGATCACGCTGATCAAGGATTTAAATGTTGCAAGTTCTAAGACAACATAGTCAGTGTTATATACACTTGCTCTTTACATACATATATAGCATTCAAGTAGAAAGGCATGTATTTAGTCTGCCAATGGCAAAAGATGTTATATCTAGGATGTCAATAGTTTCTAAGTTTTCTAATTACTACTACGTATTATATACTAGAGACATCAAGGTTTGATGAAAAATTAAGCTCGGATTTGTCAAGAAGCTCGCATTCGATGCAAATTCAACTGAAAGCCTCTAATGACAACGAAGTTCGTAAACTTCCATCTAGTGCAACAACCATGCTTTCTCTGTCTTTTCTACCAAGTATTTAACTACTTGTATATAATTTTAAGGATGTTAATCTGACATATATATATATATATATATATATATATATACTCAGGTATCATCAAAACACGTTGTTTAACCACGGAAATATCATATCGGAATTCAATTTAGCAAGTTTGATTTCATTAAATTGTGAAAATTGTATTAGAAATGAAACAATGCGGAACATCTGAGAAGGCCTTACAGCTTGTAGGTTTATCCTTCAAACTGTTCACGTGCTTCAAGTTGTTGATGTCTGAAATTACGTAACAATCTATTCAAACGTTGTATTCATTATAAACCAATACACTACGATAAGATACAATACAATACATTATGAAACAATATGTTACACCATCCAATAAATGGAAGAAAAAAATGTATATAAACAGGAACAAAACAACAACTAATGAGGGAAGAAAAAAAAGCAATCAGCAAATTGTAATAAGAGAATAAAAATCACAAAATTCACAAATAACTCCAACTCTCCAAATCAGAATTTAATTAAATAAAAAAGACAACTAGATCGACTGCATTAAAACTCCGCTATGCATGGGGTCTAGAAAAGTGCGGAACAAGAGTCTATTATAAACTAACTCAAGGGAGGCTATTTTCACGACTAGAACATGTGATGGACAAGGAAGGCTATTTTCACGACTAGAACATGTGACATCATTGTAAGCTATGCATAAGGTGCGAAATCACAAAGGTCTATTATACACCGCAACATCCACGTACGCTAGCAAGGGGACTAGAAAAGAGCGGAATCACAAAGTTGTATCATACACCACCCTAAGGGACGCTATTTTCAACGAACCTGTAATAAAAAAACAAGAAGGATTCAAATAAAAGCAAGCTATGAAATAAGATCAAAAGAACGAGAGATCTCCTTTCATATCAAAATTTTCTTAAATCATAGTAATAATGATTAGGAAAATGATATTGTTATGTACCTGAATTGCATGTCAGACAAACACAATGAACTCCAAAGCCATTTGTTGTTTGTTTTGGACAATTTTTGGGTGCAAATAAATAAATAAATTAAAATGTGTTTAAACCAAACGTTTCAACTTGATTAAACATTAGAGAAAATGACGAAAATGGTCCCTTTGCGATACAGAGCCTAGATTCAAAATAGTTCCTTTAACGATTTAAAATTGATTGATGAAGACTAACATTATTAATTAAATTTTGATCTCTTTTGTAAAAGGGAAAAAAGAAACAAAAATGTTTTTAAACTATTGAAAATAGAGCAATTATGTAGCTCATTTACTTTTTGGCACGAAGGTATCTTATTGTTAGCCAAATAGAATAATTATGCCTTTATACTATCGAAAATAAAATAATTATTATCCTTTTAGCTGTTTTTTGGCACAATAATAGATTTACCATTAGCCAAAGAAAATAAATATGATTAATTAAGGTGTTTCACTTATATAATAGCTCTTCTAAATAAAAAAAAAATTGATTATACCCCCCTTGAAGGTATTACTATTTAAAGAATCAAATAATTTTTTATTATAATGCTAATGAGGTCTAGCCACCCAGACTAGATCAGTCTATATTGATAGCTCTACTTAAACTATTAAATTTTCTTCTTTTCATACTGCTAGATTGATTTCGATCAAATCTTCTTAGTATATGTGCCAACAAGAAGTAAATATATATTGACATTATATACTTTATCGATAACAATAATTATACAAATAAAGGCTTATCAGATTGTACCATAGCAAACTTAAAACATCATATTAGAAAAGGTCTTTACTTTGTATGTGCCAATTGCCATTTAGCTAATAAGTTCGTGGAGCTTATGGTTTATGATATCAGGTATAGTGGTATATTCACATCTCATCAGGAGGACAGGGGGATATAAAAAAAGAAACGTAGTGAGTCATTTATTCTCAAAGCTGATTGGGAATTGATAAGAAATCAAACGGACATTCAAGCTTGGACTCAATTTGTCTGGGATAAAGCCATTCCTACAATAATTAGCGTCAAGTGGAACCTCTTAGTGATAATACAAACTTAAAAAAGGTCTTTACATGCAAGAACGGAGCTAGCATTTACATGCAAGTACAGTGCCTAGCATAGCGTCAAGTGGAACCTCTTAGTGGCAATACAATTCAATTAGTTAGTTAAATTGCATCATGCCTAACTATAACTCGTCTGGTCATGATTGATATACTATACTTGGAGGCTACGTTGCATCACCTAAAAAGGAAACACATGAAGGAATAAATATTGGAAAAAGTCAATAAAAGCCAAATATGGAGCCTACACATGAAGGAATAAATATTGGAAAAAGTAAAAAAAAAAAAAGCCAAATATGGAGCCTACAAGCATCTTGTAGGAGGGAAACAACTACTCTAAATAGGAAACAAATGAAATACTTACTAATCCCTCAATATATTTTTATTTATTTAATATTGACTTGACGTATATGTTAAGAAGCAATAAACAGAATAACAAGTTTACTATATCAATCTTGAACATAATAAAATTTAATATTTTAAAAAATACATTAGAATAAATTTAAAATGTAAAAGGAAAAAAAATTGATGTTGAGGTGATTTCCACCTCACTCAAATATCACACCACATGACTCTTATTTTGTCATGATGAAAAAAGTATTAAATAAAAGATATAAGTAAAAATTTTGCTAACGACAAAAATATATTTGACCACAAAACATGACTAAGGGTAAAGTTTGCTAAAAGTGGGCAACTTTTTTTTTTTAAAGAAAATACCTTGAAATATAAATATTTTTGAGTAGCAGCATAAATTACTTCTCTATTATATCAATAAAAGGTACTCCAGTTTTAAAATTTTAGTCAACCATAAATTATTACTCTAAAAGTACTATTCAAATAGAGAGATTATTAAAACAGTAGACTTAGTGGGATTTGACTATAAAAAGTTAAGAAGAAAGCTGAGATGATTTGAAATTGTATCATCATGTGTGGTGGATAAATAAGACTTAAGAAATTCCTGCCTTCTTAATTAAGAATCTCAATTTTTCAACTTATAAATAAAAAGTTTTTTGATAAAGAATGTTTTATCTTATTTAGTAAATCTATCCAGTGTGAATATAAATTATTCAAGCAAATAAATTTTAAATATCAAATGAACAGAAAAAATGTTTTAAGATGATTCGATATTATGCTGGAAACTAAGTTTTTTCTAGTACGGTGTTTACATAAATTTTTGCACACTTTAACTAATTTTTTAAAAATATTTATTATTTGTCATCAGCAATATATATTAAGTAATTATGTCTATCAAGATCAAGAAAAATAGAAAAAAATCATCTAGTAACTTTATTTCTGGTAGAATTTAATTGAGTCTCAAATCTCATATTCTTAACGAAACTATACCGTTAAATATGAAGTTAAATCAATAAAAAAAAATTTAACTTAAAAAAAATATTTAAAAATAATTTCTCTATATAATATTATAATTTATATATATTTTATCCTCCTCAAATTGGATGATGTACTAATATTTGAAAAGAATAAGTGATTTGTTGTTACTTTTTAAAAAGGACAAGGGGGACAAGTGGAAAGTGTGGGGGAAGAGACAATGTTGTCTAGGGGTGAAGAACCTTGGAGAGAGTGGCAATCTCTTGTTTTACCAGAAACAATCAACATGCAAATCATCTTTCCCCACTTGATTTTAGTAAATTCACTGAATCCATCCAAATTCCCAAACCACCTCCCTCTCCCTAGAATACTATTATTGGGCATACTATATAATATCACAAACCAAACCATATAAATATATTCATAAAGATACACTGTAACAACTATAGATCCATCAAAATCTCAAACCAAAACCAAGAAACATCAGTTTCAAGAAAAGATAAGATACCCACAACTCTTCTACATCTATCCTCATTCCAAAATCATTCATCACTTTTATTCCTTTAAATCATAAAGACAACATACAAACCACTTATTTGTTTCTCCATTTAACTCATAATAGCTTCTGATTTGTGATTTCCTTTTCAAGAATCTTGCTAAAGCTTGGATTTTTAGAGTTGGCCATCTCAACATTTGGTTTTTCTGCTTAGGAATTTGATTAAGTGGCAAAACCTCAAAACTGATCGGTTTAAGTCAAAGAAGTTTCTTCATCCTTGAAATCCGAGAAATTACTTTTCACAGCTACTCCATATTCAGGTCTCCAATTCAAAACCTTTAAGACAAAAGATTGGTTCAAGTCAAAGATGCTTCTTCATCCTTAAAATCCGGGACCTGCTTTCTCGAACACCACTTCCTTCAAGAAATTTCTTTCATATATTCGAAGCTGAAATGAGCAAGGACATGGATTCATCTGATGCAAAACTGAGACCATCCAAAGGCTTTATAAATTTGGAACATCATCAATATTTTAACAATATTATGGAAGGCAAAAAGTTGGAGTATAACAGATCATTCACACAAGGGCACAGCAAAAAGAGGATATCAATGAGTTATTTCAGTTTAGAGTCAACCATTTTGTTACTTGGTCTCACAGCATCTTTGTTA
>JBDJHY010000014.1:16301436-16316148 GCA_039654485.1 Withania somnifera | reverse complement strand
AGTTTGAATAACCGAACCGAAAAACCGAACGCCCACCCCTAGTTTTGCCCCATATTTCTTATCAATAAAAGGTCTTACAATTATATCAAAAATGATCTCCATAATTAGAGTTTCTAAAATCTAGTTTGTTGTAATAGGGATTGTTTCAACTATGCAATCACATTTTGCCATCATTATCATTAGCATTTTTGACATAATGTACCATTTTCAACAACCACAAGAGCTTGCCAGATTTAGCTCCTATTAAAGGCTTACCCTGTTTTCTTTTTAACTACATCCATTCATATACACTTGGTCTATCATTAGCATTTGACATTATGTACCATTTTCAACAACCACAAGAGCTTGCCAAATTTAGCTCCAATTCAAGGCTTACCTGCCTTCTTTTTAACTACATCCATTCATATACACTTGCACTATCTAAAGGCGGATCTAGCATTTAAGTTGTATTGGCTCAACCTTTATAATTTTTATTATTTGAAATCATATGATTTTTTAATTATGGTTCAAACCTACTATTTATTGCAATCCAATAGATGTTTTCACATTAATTTACCTTCAACATTGAAAGTACTGGTTTAGATGAACCCACATCTATAAAGCTGCATCCGCCCCTGGCTCTTACATGCAGCATTATACTTGCGATAAAAGACACGAAATGTATCACCACGAATATAGTTGAATAACCAGAGTACATGCCCCTTTTATTACCTAAAGGAATTGTGCAATTTCTACAAACTTCCACATTAATGTTGTCCTAAGCTAAGTTGAGTGAACTCTTCATTTTTGTTGCCGACCCGTGTTGACGAGACACGAGTGCGGGATTCAGCCAATCCACATCAGAAACTTTGACCATAGTCGATGGACAAATTTGGGGGAAATATTGAGATTTTGATTTCTCAAAATTAAAGATAAAACAAATTTAAAGAACATGAGAAACGGCATACCTTCAATACTTTCTTTTTTAAGAAAGGTAACTAATACCTTCAATACTTTTTAGTTTTTCCTCTTGGCCAATAGTCGCTATTTATAAATGTTTTCTTTCTCATAATAAAGAGAGATGATTTTTAAATTACTCCCTCCATCCATCTTTACCTGTTCGATATACTAAAAGCGTTGTCAAACTTTACTTGTCCAGTTTAGAAAACAAAGAGATGATTAACCACTTCGTGTCTATTTTACTCTTGTTATAAAATTTAGTTCCCAACATTTAGATGATTTTAATTAATAAGGATGATATAGTAAGATTACCCTTTTATTTATTATATCTAAAGGGTGTGCCAAGTGAAACGTGGACAAGTAAATATGCACAGACGGAGTAATTATTAGCATGTTGATTTTTTGACAATTAATTTATGTTTTTTAGTGCTCATCTCGGAGAATGAACCATAGAATTCTACAACATACATCTAAGTTTTCCACATAATATATCCCAAAATTTAGAACATCTTTATAGCTCTATTTTTTATCATTTTGAAGTTTTCAGCTGAATCCCAACAATTCTATCCACACTTGGATACTTACCTCAGAATCATAAACATTAGATTTTGTCAAATTAGACCCTCAGATTCGCAGTTGTGTCGAATACCCACATTCAAATCCAAGCAACTTAGGTCCTAAGTCAAGAGAAATTCTTAGATGGTGCTAAAAATAGTATTCAGAAGGAGCAATAGCAAGTGCGAGAACAACCGGAGGAGATACAAATAAGTTTCTCCAGCCTGTTAGTTTATAGAATTTTTTCTTTAACCTAGTCATATAAGATGAGTATCAATGAAGGATGTTTTCTATAAATGACATGTAATTTGGACAAACCTAGCAACTGAGTAAAACCCTAGAATAATGGAAAAGGATGTTGGAGAAAAGGTGTAATGGCCCTCGGGGCTATTTCCATGATTTCCGCGATCTCTAAACGTTTAGAATATTATTATAACTGCCCTAAGTTGTTTATGAATTGTCGGGACCGGTAGGTTGGCACCCTGCAGTTTTACGGTTTGAATTCCTTGTATTTATAGCCTTTTCGGGCCTTAATCAGCCTGTAAGATCCTGAATTGTCTTTTCGTTGATTCATTTGAGCCCGGAATATCGATTACATAAAGATTTCACATATAGGTTGTTGAAATCGGAATCCGTTTCCTTTCTATATCTGGTTTAGGCCTTTTTTTTGGAATTCCAGCCCTAGTATTCAGCACGACCGTGCTTGAGGGATGTGATAGCGCCGTGATTAGACTTTCCACTTTAGCGAGATCGCGTCGTGCTCCTGGAACCTCCCTCAGCATGATCGGGCTGGAAGGACGCGATCGCGGTGCAGTGCGCAGGCCAGTTCCAACAGCTTTTCTTCATTTTCCTCCAAAATTCCCACCAAAATCTCTCACACTTCAAGCTTGAATCAATGAATTTGGGAGTTGTTTTGTGTTTTTAATATGTGGATCGTATCCCGGTGGCTCCACGCTCGTTGCTACTAGGTAATTCTTTGTCTTCCCTACCGGAATAGAGTTGTAGTTATCACATAAACTTCTCGGACTTCTATCTTCAATTTTTATTGTTAGTTTGAGCCCTTTTTTGTACCATATGACGTATGAGTTGTGCTCTATATATTGATAAAAATATTTCCTTTTTCTGTGCTATTAGGGTATAAGGACCCACTTTTAGCATGAATTCCGACCCCGCTATTTATATAGCAATATGAGTCTTGTTTTACTCGTCTTGACATGTTGGTTATGGTTTTGCTAGCCTCACGCGATTTCGTGTGTCGTACCTGATTCTCTGGATATTTGGTTACACTTTTCGAGGACATCGCCGGAATCCAGATAGGCTACGATCTACTTTTTAAAACTGAGTATCAATATAGTATATGCATAGTAAAGCATCAGCTTAGGCCAGAATTACTAGTCGGGCCCCGATATGGTTATTCTTCTAGCCTATGGCCTACTTAACTGGCTTGTAGCTTAACTACTTACCCTGTGCTATATTATCCCACCTGCATGTTCGACACCTACTCTGGAATGTAGTGTGGTTGGGAGAGGAGTAACACCGTTGGTGCATATTGTTTATACGCTGACTCTGGAACATAGTGAGGTTGAGTAAGGGATTATAATAGTGATTAGAACTTAGTAGTTATCCTGTGATTTAGGTTGGTGGCTTTAGAGTGATCTAGGTAGGTGATTTTCTGTGTTCTACCTGAGATATTGTGTATGATTAAGGTGTGTGGCCCCATTGGGCCATAGATAGCCGGATGCAATTTTTCAGGTTAGTTAGCAACCCTATGTGATGACATCGTACCTAGCCAGGTACGGCTATGCTGTGTAGTTAGCAGCCTTATATGATGATATTGTACCTAGCCAGATACGGCTTCGTTGAACAGTTAGCAACCCTACGTGATGACACTGCTCCATAGCCCAGTGCGAGCCTGGAGTGAGTTGTAGAAGACTGAGCTATGATAGTGCCATGTTTTCCCTGTATGAGTGTGTACTTAACCCTTAACGGGTGTCCTCTAGGCAATTATGGCATCTTTGGTGTGGTTACTCATAGCTCGAGAGGATATACCTTGTGACTAGATCTTAGTAACAATTCTATGAATTCCATTTAGCAGCCTTAGACTTATTTAGCTTAATGATTGATTCTGTAACGGGCATGCATTAAACGTTTTAAAAGGTAACTTGTTTTTGACAGAATAATAATCATAAATTGATTTCTTATACATATTTACACTTTCCACGACCATTCTTATGAGCAGTATGGAGCTATTTTCTCACTATCAGTGTGATTTCTGGACATCGCCTACATGTTAGCAGTTGGGTCTTACTGAGATTGGATTTTTGCCTACAAGGCTCGACTTGAGTTTCAACTGAGATATAATATACGAGGTGAGCCCGAGTTTTCGCCTTTTGATCCTGATGACTATGGCACTGATTAACTTTTTCGAGGATTTTTGTATGTGGGATTGGATCCCTTCACGAACCCTCCGACCTAAGTAGCTATTGTAATGACCTATGTGGTTATTTACTTGTCTTTCAGTTTCTTTTGTATTTAGAGCTTCCCATTAGCTGTCTGGGACCGTTAGTTTGGTTCTCTAAAAGTTCTATAGCTTATTATCTCAATTTTCCTATTTTGAAGGCTTGACCTTGAAATAGTGGAACTTGAGGGAGAATTCTTAGTAAACGCGCTCGGAATCAGATTCCGACAGTCCGTTAGCTCTGGAATGCTGACTTTGGTCTAGTTGGACCTTAAGTTCATGTCCCGAGATTCTCTTTTTGAGTTTGAACTATTTTGCGGGAATTCAGTTCATCGAAGCTCATTTTGGAGACTGTGTGGGCTTTTTGTAATCAGCGTGTCGGATCGAATTCATCAGCTCCAAAATGATTATTTTGGTTTGGTTGAGCCATTAGTTCTCTTACAGAGGTGTTCGGACTCATTTTAGGTGTGTTGGTGGAAAGTCAAAAATTTAACTCTTTTGGTAGGTTTTGGTTTAGGGGTGCTTTTTGCTCAAACAACCTCCGACGGTCGTTTCGTCGATTCCATTAAGTCCGAAATATTGTTTGCATAATGTGTGCATATTTGGTCGGTAATCCATGCCCGATTCTATTCCGAGCCCTCGTTGGTAGCTTTTGGAATTGCAGAAAAAAAGTTGTGTTGCTGTCAAATTGCAGGCACAGTACCTTAATCGAGTGGATCTGGGACACGATCGCATAGAGTTGGATTTCTGTTCAGTGCAACCACGCTGTTCTTTGTTGAAATTGCGTGCTTCTGGAAAATGATTCTTCGCAATTGCCCTGCATTACGATGAGTTGGGCACTGCAAGGTCACTATCGCCTGACACTTGGACGCGATCGTGATGAAGCGTCCAGTGCCAATATATAGTAGTTCCAGCAGTTGAGAGACGAGTTTAAACTCAAAAATCTAATTTTCCTCTCTCTATTTCTTGATCATTTAGGTGCAAATTTTTGGGAAATTTGTCGAGAACTGTTCGTGCGTGGTTAAGGAGCGCGTTGGTGTTCGTTGTATCGCATTTAAGGTCAGTTTCTTCCTTCTTTCTCTCTGTTTTATAGATGAATGCTTTGCACTTTGTTTGGCCAATTGAGGACCTTGCAGTGGTCCAATTGTGCTAATTTTTAAACCTCGCGTTCCTTGAGCTTAGGTGCAACTTCACTATCACATCCTCCTCCTGCACCACCTCACTCGAGAGTTTCTCTTCAAACCTCCAACATAGCATTAACTCATCTTGGAGTTCCGTTAATTAAAACTACGTCATCCACAAATAGCATACACCAAGGTACCTCGCCTTGAACATTTCATGCGTCAAAGCATACATCACCAATGCAAATAAAAAGAGGCTAACGATCGATCGTTGGTGCAATCCATGACAACTGAAAAATGATCTAAGTCTCCTCCCACAGTTCTCACACGAGTTTTGGCTCTATCGTACATATCCTTAATCACCTTAATGAACGTTACAGGAATACCTCTAGCCTCCAAACACCTCCAAAGAACCTTTCTAGGGACTTTATCGTAAGACTTTTCTAGGTCGATGAATACTATGCGTAAATCCTTCTTTCTTTCCCCCTGTACTGCTCCCCCAATCTCCTAACTAGATAAATCACCTCAGTAGTCGAGCGTCCATACATGAATCCGAACTAATTCTCGGACATTGTTACTGTCTTCCTCGACCTCGACTCCACTACCCTTTCCCACACCTTCATCGTGAAACTTAGCAACTTGATACCCCTATAGTTGTTGCAATTTTGGATGTCACACTTGTTCTTATACAAAGGGATCATTGTATTCCATCGTCACGCTTCAAGCATCTTCGTTGACCTAAAAATGACGTTAAACAACTTGGTTATCCATACAATATCTACCCCACCAGAGCTCTTTCAAAAATCCACCGAAATCTCGTTTGGCCCAATCACTCTACCCTTACGCATCTTACGAATAGCGTTCTTAACCTCCTCCAACCTAATAAGCCTACAATAGCCATAATCGTGGTGCCTCTCTGCGTGCTCCAAATCAACTAGTACAATATATGTGTCTCCCTTATCGTTCAAAAGCTTATGTAAGTAAGATTGCCATTTTTTCCTAATGGGGACATCCTCTACCAAAACTTTACCATCCTCACCCTTCACTTGGTCAAGGTCACTTGACCGCTGCTCCCTCGTCCTAGCTAGCCTATATAATTTCTTATCAGCGGTTATATCCTCTAATTCAGCACAAAGTCTCTTAAAAGTTGTTGTCTTAGCTGCCATCACTGCTAACTTTGCCTCCTTTCTCACCTTCCAATACTCCTTATTCCGTCGTCTCTCCTCCTCAGTTCCCTTCTTCACCTTAACTTCACTTGAACTTCTTCATTCCACCACCATCCCCCTCGACATCTACTCGAATGACCATTTGAGACACTCAGCACCTCTTATGCTATGTCTCTTATGCAATAGCCAGCCTTATCCACATACTGTCTGCATCCCCTCTACTCTCCCACGCCCCTACCTCCAACAACTTCTCCCCTATCTGTAAGCACTCTGGCCATCGTCAAGCTTCCTTATCTAATTTTTATCTCCAAATCCATCACCAAAAGCTTATGTTGGGTTGAAAGGTTCTCCTTTGGGATAATCGTACAATCTCTACAGATCTTCTTATCCCCCTTTTTAAGGAGAAAAAAAGTCTATCTGAGTCTTAGCCACCAAACTACGAAAGGTAACCAAATGTTCCTCGTTCTTCAGAAAACTTGAATTCGCGACCACTAACCCGAAGGCTCTAGCAAATTCAAAAGTGACAATCCTCCTTCATATCTTTCCCCAACTTCAAAGTCAAACATGCATCTCGACATAACCCCTTGAAGATGACCCAATGCGCCCATTGAAATCTCCTCATATGAAAAGCTTTTCAGTGGTGAACACGCATCTCTCCATCTCATTCAACTCTCCTAAAAACTCTTCTCTTCCTCCTCGTTCAAGCTAACTTGTGGAGTGTAGGTACTAATAATATTTCAAGTAGATCCTCCAGTCATCAACTTAATCAACATCAACCTATCGTTAACCCTCCTGACTTCTACAACCTGCTCCCTAAGCTCTCCATCTACTAAAAGCCCTAACCCATTCCTATTCCTCACACCTCCTACGTACCATAACTTATACCCATCCATATCATGCACCTCAGAACCTACCCACTTGGTTTCCTGGACACCAGCTATGTTAATCCTTCTTTTCCTCAGAATCTTCACAAGTTCTATGGACTTACCTTGTAAGATATCCATAGGTTTCCTTACCCCACCCAAATGAATACATCAAAATGATTACAACAAATCAATTTAACAGGAAAATACCTTGCGTTTAAGATTGTAACGGTGCCATTCAGATTTGTAATGGAGCTTTTGTTCAGTATCATCAACAAATTCCTTGTCACATGCGTTACAAGTTAACCCTCCCATTTCTAAATTTTGATTCAAAAAATGGCCAAATTTGAAAGGCCGTGTAAGGGTTTGTGTTTTGTTATCACAAAAGGCTTTGAAGGAGGCGGTCAATATTTACACTAAATATCAGACAAGTACCCATAACTTTTATTTATTTCAAATTTTGCTCAAATGTATATATGGGGGAGTCAGTAAGGTGTTTGGTGATTCGGATAAAAATCGATTCAAACTGAAAAAAAATGAATTAAATTGATTGAACATATTAATTTGTTTTGATTAAAAAAATTCAAGAATTAATTGAATCAAAGCTATACATACATGTTTGTTTTATAACTATATATACATGTATATTTTTTTTATAAATAATTTAAAGTATTTATATATATATTCATGTATGGTTAATAATAAAAAAGCCAACCACATTGAACCGAAATAAAAAACAATCAAATCGGTAAATATATTTTATATTTAATTTTACTAATTTAAAAATTAATTATATTGATTTGGTGTTGATTTTAATCAATAATCGATCAAAACCGACTCATAAACACCCCTATTGGGAAGGGTTGTATAGTCTGATTCAATTTGCCTAAAATTTCATTCCATTTCAATATATTTGTTTGTTTTCTTTTTTAAACGTGACATAAATTAAAGAAATAATAATACTTTTGAACATTATGGTTCTAAACCAAGGATATATTTCCTTTAGTGCAATATAAATAAATTGATTTTTTTTCATTTTTTATTCAAAAATATTGGTTATTTATTCTCAAATTATTTTATAAAATATAATATTAAATATTAATTAATAAGAATAATATAATAAAATAGCTATATCAATTTTTTTTATAATATTTGTGTCAAATACGAGAAGTAAAAGTAAACGGAAGAGTTACATTGTTTCTTCATTGGATTTTGTGTGTTTATGGTGACATTTTTCTAGTGTGAGGCATATTGGGATTTAAGAGATGATAGTTTCATTGTTCTAATACAGAGTACAAGTAAATTACCATAGGTTAAAGAGAAGAATAGCAAATCTAACCAAGAGTTCCACTGAATATTACATCACAAAATACTTTACATACATTGCGAATATAATAATTTTGACTCATACCTTGTATTTGCAGTAAATTATTTTATTATGTAGAAACAAAATATTTAAAACCTAATAAGCGGACTTTTTTAAAATTCAAATTTCAGGCTCATTCTGTAGTACCTTCTGATTAATGCCATTACAAGAGACTAGAGAGCACTTTCACCACACTTGGCGTGTACATGTTAGATTCTCTCGACGGATCTGCAAATTCATGTGCAGCTGCGTTCAAATGATGCTCCACAAACATTTCCTACTTGTGCTTGCCATTCGCATTCTGCAACAATACAAGTTGCAAGACTCCACTAGTCCAAGAAGAATTTAAGTTTTATGGACTGGCGGTATGAACAATAGTTGCACAATAAGGTTATTCGTAAGGCAATTACAAGTTGTTTACCAGGTGGAGTTCCACATCACATGCTACGTTCATCGATGTGCTCAACTTCAAGACCAATTAACTATGCACCAAGCGACACATCTTCATTTGCAAATTTATGCAGAATTGGTCTGAAATCATCATACTATTCACTATAGGATGGTAATACAAAGACTAGTTCCTGATTGTTAAGATTCGCTCATTGCATTACAAGAACAATCTTCTGTCTAATAACATTAAGGAAACAGATGTCAGCAATTATCTTACCAGTTATTGGCAATGTATGTCGCGAGGTCTTTTGAGATGGCATATATCTGTCAAGTTGCATGTCGGAAGTACTTATTGCCTGCCTCTCCGAATTTCCAGAACTCCAGTTCATGGTACTTTACGTTCCTACAAAGAAATAAAAATTATAAACACGAGTTTACGCCTAAGAATATCTTGAAATGGGACTGAAACTAGTAAGTTCCAACAAAATTATAATAATTCCGATGAATAACTGACCTGATTTCATGCATCCTATATACACCCTGGATTTCAACCGTTGCCTGGCTAGAGTTGCAGCTAGAGAACCTGCACCATTATAATAACAGGTGTAAAATTTCAAAGAGTTTAACTTCTATATACTGACAGTTTAAATGAACTTTTATATTATGAAGTCACTTAAAGTGAATATCTTCATCAAAAGGAGAGTGGATATACCTCATTAACGTGAACATCGTCATAAACCTTTACATAGAACTATGCATCCCAGTTTGCAACTGCAGTAGTGAAGAAATCTTGTTTTTGCACATAACTCATGGTATCCTTCTATGTGATCGTGTAAAATAGCAATACGAGATGACAATACAAGTACGAATAAACCATACAAAATGTAGATGGAATTGTAGTATGTGCTTACTAAGCGAAGAATGTCTTTGTGCTGAGCATCTTCAAGATCAACGGCTCGATCTAAAATGCTATTGGATATAGCACTGTATCACATTACATGAACTTTTTAGGCCAAAATGTACGATCTTGTAGATAAAGAACAAGCATAGTTTCAGTCTTATTTCTATAAACCTCAAAAGCACAAAGTTTCAGGCTGCAAGTTGATTAATAAAGAATATATGCCCAAATTAATAACGATTACTTGAAAGGGGAGCTTGGAGGAACGGTAAAGTTGTGACCTGTAAGTCATGCTCAAGAAGCAGTCACTAATGCATTAGAGTATGCTGTCATTACACCCCTTGAGTGCGGTCCCTCCCAGGCCCTGCTAACGCGGAATGCTTTGTGCATTGGTCGACCACTAGTTGTTCAACCAAAAAAGAAAATGCAACGGAATCTGAGAGTGGCGTCTTCTTCAGGTACTAAAAAGGCTAAACAGAACAATATTGAATCAGTTCAAAACGAAAACTTTATAATACAACATTGGCAAGAAAGACTATAAGGTGACTATAAGGTATAGTTCGAGAATACATAAAGCAATATATTTCACTTGTGGCCTACCGTGAAATGTACGACGATCCCCTTTTCTTGGTCTAACCGGAGTAGCTTTTCACCTAATCCACACGAAATTTTATCACTGAAAGAAGAGGAAAACCAGAACACGAAAACACAAAATCTGATACTCTTAACATGTTACTACTGTTTTTAAATTTTTTGTGTGTTTGATGCAAAAGGACTTGATAGTTATAGTTGAATGTGTGACATTTGGTTTTAATTGAAGTTTCTTCAAAACCCCGCGTAAAATCAGAATTCATATTCATTAACTCAAGAAACCTCATAAAATCAGAATTCATATTCATTAATTCAAGAAACTCCTGAAAAAAAAATGGCAAAACGTGCGAGGTTGTATACGGAGTATAGAATTGTCAAAATTTTACAATATAAAGTGTCACCCTTCCCTTTAATACAGCAATATGGTATAAAAACTCCTTAGCTTGATCTTTCAATCATTTTCATTCACAGTCACAACTAAATATCCAACAACTACTATACCTTAGAGGCATCCAGGTTTCTCTAATGGAATCACGCCTTCTTCTGGCACTAAAGCCTGTGTTTATTCCAATTACCATAAAAGGCTTCCTTTTTATCCCAATTCTTTCAGAATCTGTAGTGATCATAGCAGGTAAATCTTCCATTTTCCTCTGTACTGAGGAATGCCTTAGTTGAAGGCAGCTCAAATCGGATTTTAGCAATTAAACTATCAAATGACGTGTCAAGCAAAGGCCCATGAGAACAAGATTATGGAGAAACAACATACATCTGAAAAGCATTTCTACAATGTTCTTTCTTTCTTCAACAACATTGACGAGGTTTAGATCACAACTTCTTATCGAAATTGTATAAACGTATTTCTATACTATGTTATCTGAAATTTTAGTTTAGTTCAGATGTAAAACACAGTAGGAAATGTCTTACTTTTCTTATAAAGTTAAACTCCCCCAACATATCTCCTCTTGGTAAAAAAGGAAATGTCTTACTTTCTTTAACTTTGTTTCCAGTCAAATTAAGACGGATAAAATAAAACTGAAGTGGTAAAGAACTAATGATGAGACAGATAAAATAAAACAGAGGTGGTACAAAACTACTGATGAGACAGATAAAACGACACAGAGGTGGTACAGAACTAATGATGATTATTATGTTTTTTTTTTTTTAAATCGCTGGGGATATACAGGCGGTCAGAGTGTGGTGATGATTGATTGACTCTCACGTAGAGCTCCTCAAAAGTTAGAGGTTAATTTTTTTAACCAATAAACTCTATTCTAAATCATTCCATCTATAAATTCAAAATCTTTATAGATAAAGCCGATCGTTAATCCTCAAGTAATTGAATGAATGGAATCTTATACATAAAATCAGTTAATAAAAGAATAGAAAAAACTCAATCCTGGATCTTCTTTGTTTCACAATCATCAGAAATAGAACTCAATCTTTTCTCGATTGTACCGCCTGGGAAACGTGATCAATCCATTGGATTCAGCAGGAGCACAAATTCTAATGCGATGCAAAGCTTAAAGCATAAAAGTGGTTCAACATATAATAATAACATACCTAGTATAATTTCATAAATGGGCTCTGAAATCAATATAAACGTAAATAAACTGAATAACAAACCAACACAAAGCATGCAAGTATGTTTTTTCCTGATTTCCCACCCGATGTCCAGTGTCTGTATTAGGACCCAATTAATATGAATTCGCGTGACATGATACTAAGGAAAAAGCGCACCCTACCAGAATTTTACCCGACTCCTTGATTGAGAGATCCTATCTATCTCATCACAATCCTGGGTAGTAATTATAAGCATGCAAGTATTTTTTTTTTCTTGGTCTCAAACTAAGTGTAAGCATGCAAGTATTTTTTTTTTCTTGGTCTCAAACTAAGTGTCCAGTACCCATATTAGGACTCAACTAATCTAGATTCGCGCAACATAACACCAAAGGAAAAGCACTCCCTACCAAAATTTAACCCGACACTCTGGTTGAGGAATGCTATCCATCCTGTCATAATCTTGAGTAGTAAGCTAAGCATGCAATTATTCTTTTTCTTGATTTCCCACCCAGTGTCCAATACTCATATTAGGACCCAACTAATCTGGATTCACACGACATAATACTAAGGGAAAAGCGCTCCCTACTAGAATTTTACCCGACACTCTGTTTGAGGGATCCTATCCATTCCGTCATAATCCTGGATTGTAAGATAAACATGCAAGTATTTTTATCTTGGTTTTCACCTAATGTCCAGTATCGTATTAGGAGCCAACTAATCTAGATTTATGCCACACAACACTAAGGAGAAAACGCTCCCTATTAAAATTTTATCCGACACAGTGGTTAAGTGATTCTATCCATCCCGCCACAATCTTTGCTGGTCATTATTTAACCATGCAAGTTTAATTTTTTCAATAAAACTCAACCAAAAAGCTATAATTTCTTAAGACCATGTGCATCAAAATGATTGAAAATTAACCCCTCCCGAGAATTTATCCAGAAAATGACAAATCTAACAGGAAAGTAAAAAAGAATATTTTTTATACCTCTCAGAGAAATGCATGCCAGGAAAAAAGCTGAAGAAACATAAAATAATAATACATTGAGGTGAAATTTTTCCTTTGCTTTTATTTTTCATTCTTCATTTATTTCAAATTCCTCTTACTCTGATTCTTGTTTAGTTCTTCTTAGTTTTTTACACATATTTGGATTAATTAATAGTAATAATAATTGTTAAGTTGGTTGTTGAAATGGGAATTGGTCAAGTATTGTTAAATTAGAAAACAAAGCCAACACTTGGATCATTTGGTTGTTATTGGTTGATAATTGTGAGAATTTGTTTCTCTTTTCTTCAGAATTTTAGGATAAAATCATGTTATTTAAATATAGTCCTCCAAAAGATTTAAAGTACTCGCAGGATTCCAAATTGGCGTAACCGATAAAGTTATTGTCATGTGGTAAAAAAATTACAGATTTGAAATATGAAAAACCTCTTTCAGAAATCGATATAAATAAATTTGATATTAATTTTAAGCAAATAAATAACGAAAAAAATTAAACCAACCGACAATATAAATTCCTATCTAAAAATTATTCCTCATATATACATTAAATATTTTTGTATACCAATTTTATGATACATTTTGATCTTTTACAATTTTGATTTGTAATGTAGGTGCGCCCTGTAGGAGCCATTTTATCTTAATATACATATATTAAGGCAGGGGCAGAATACAAAAACAAGCCAAGTGGCATAACCACATGTATAATTTTTTTTACAATAATTTAATGTACAGTATAAAATATCTATATTTTTCGATTATTAATTTCAATAATGATTATGCTTAATTATTCGTGCAGAGTGTGTTAACATGGTTGAGAGATAAATTAAGGTAATAACATATACTCATTATTCATATTTATAAGTTGTGTACTTAACATATACTCATCATTCATATTTATAAGTTGTGTATATGTGATGGTTGATAATGAGTACGAACAAAGGTAATTTCCCTTTTGTAAAATATTTAAATATTCTTCAGCATAAATTATAGCTTTTTATAATTTTAAAAATATTTTTTTTTTGTTGACGATTCTAGTATTCTTCGAGAAAAATATATCACTCGTTACAATCTTAAGAATTTTAACCGATAAAACGATTTAGGTGGAAGCTAAAACATCACTTTTTATATTTGCCTGATCAAAACTGTATAAAAACCATAATAAATGTCTTTTGAAAATTGCACACTGTTAACAATATAAAATATAAGTTGAATAAGTATACTTATTTATACCTTGAATTTCTAAGGTACCACTTATCCTATAAATATCAGGAAAACTACGAGCAAAATATATGGCCAAAAAAAGTGTTTTCCATAACGTATCAATTAATTGGCCACAAGAACAAGAAATATAGTGTATTTTATGATTTTTTTAATTTCACTTAGAATGATATTTTAAGATTATAACATATGTATAAAATTTATATTATTAACAACAAAAGAAAGAAGGAAGCTTATCTACTTTAATTTTTTTCTAAAAATATTTTTAAACCTTTAATTATATAACTCAAACTCTAATCTTATTAGAAGACATTTAGTACATCCGTTTCACTCTCTAATCTTATTATTTAATTTTTATATTTATTATTTGTCATTTTTTGTTTGAATTTATTGATTTAGTTTTAATTTTATTATATTATGGATTCGTCTAAAAAGGTTTTGAAGTACAAATTATTTTTACTTGTCATATTTGTAAACAATCATAGGTTTATAAATTTGGCAGTAGTGGAGGTTCAACGGGACATTTGGAAGCTAAACGAGAGCGGCATGCATATTTAGCTACTCTTGATCCTGCTATGTCT
>JBDJHY010000014.1:16248697-16258827 GCA_039654485.1 Withania somnifera | reverse complement strand
AGAACCTTCAAGGAAAAAAAAAAAAAAAAAAAAGAAAGCGTAGGAAAAAATAAATCAAAACAAAAAAAAAAAAAAAAAAGAAGAAAGAGATAGGACATATATGTGGTTTTATTTTGTGTTGCTTCAGAGCTTTTATATTAAACGGCTCTGTATTGAAGTACCAGCGAGAAACACCCTGATGGTTCGTGTATAGATCAGATTTGTACACGCATGTAACATTTCTCTTTGAATTTGCCACAGATTCTGGTGGGAAGTGAAATTTATTTTATAGGATTGTTGATGGTCAAAATGGTGATGTATCAGATCAAGTGATAACTCAAAATATCATTGAATGATTCTCAACTGCTACTAGAGTATCAACATAGAAAAGGAGATTCTACTTCTCAATAATAAATACCTAAACTTACTTCTTGATAGCAGCCTAATACCAAAAGTTGAGTTAAATAAATGAAGGAATTGAACTGACTGATAACTAATATCAGTGTAGTGTATGGTAAGAGAAATTGTAATAAAGCTTTTAATTAGAAGTAATACAAAATGTTTAGACGAATTGAAATGGAAATGATTCGATTGTCAGTTGCAATGATTGATTAGATGACTGGATGTTCCAATTGCTACCTTATAGACTTTAAAACCGGAAAGTTTCTCTAACTACTCAGCGACGTCCTTCAAATAAGAGCTACATATACCAGTTTACGGCAACTGCCACAAAACTACTGCAGTATATCCATTTTAGCGCGGACAACAAAACAACTCAGAAGATGTGAAGAATTTTCATTCTAAAATAAAAAATGCAAATAGCATAATTTTTAACATCACATGAAAGGCGATCGCTGATAGAGATCACACATAAGGCAGAAAAATTTGATCGCTCACTCGAATGTAAAGAACTTTCATAGAAAAAAGAAAGAAATGACTCGACCTAATTTTCCAAAATAATATGGGAAGGAACTTTTGACTTACCAGGTTCCTCAACCAATTAGATTGTGCTAGGTTCTTTACAACATTCCTCAGCTAATCCAATTTTCAGTAGTTTGGTGGATTGATCAAAGCCATTACAACTTATGGGGAGACAGGCCAAAACGAACAATTTGGGCTGAAACTAAAAAGAAAAGTAGAGCGGCATAGTGGAAACACAATAATAGTGTTGTGAAGTGACGTAGAAAATACACAAGTTCATCACCAATACCAAAATATAAGAGAATAAATCAATAAGACTTGAGATATAGATATTCATCTGGCCAGAATCACCAGATTATAAAATCTAGATGAACCACATGCAAAGGTCAAAAGGTTCAGCGAATCATTACAGATAGTAGCTCATCATTAGCAAAATTAGGTTCAATTCTATAGCATCGAAACTAAGCCTAATTGTGTCCGTATCACATAAACAATTGACACTTGAAATTCATCATTTACAAAGTTTTAGCTTCCTGAAAAATGAAGATACCAGGGATTTTGGATAAGGTTTTGTAGCAAGACAGGTTGGCATGTTTTCTGGTTGTTCAGTCCACAGTTTATGAGCAATGCCCCCAAATTTTAGCTTGTCTGCCAAGTTCAATATCTGCACTTCACCCTTCACTGCAAGAATTACCTACATAGCCAAGAAAGAAAGTTGCATTGAATCTTTGATCTTCTCTAATTCTCTATAACAAGGACTTATCTAAGTTAGAATATATCGAAGTGGAACATTTGTGGATGTCATTCTGATAATAATTTCCTGATTATAAGGAAGTTGCTTAATATAAGTAAACCACAGTAAACTAGAATTTAAAACTTCTATAGAAATGTCCAATGGCATTTATCGACCCTGAGTCCACAACAAGAATCTTTGGTGTAAAATTTGCATAATTCATGGCTTCATGCTTTTCATACTAAACTAAGCAATCACTAGTTCACTATTAAGGAGCTAACAGAGCATCAATCTGGTTTTGTTTTTTCTATAATCACCATACGCTTTTCAACTTCCTTCAGCTGAAATTGAAGCTAAGATACACCTTAAGAGAATAAATCACACATGAGATAGTGCACCAGGAAACCAAGCACACAACTTGTAACAAGTGTAACATTTTGGTGTTTTCCTGACATAACACAGCATCGACCAACCTTATTCATCAATTTCATTTTCTACCCTTTAAAGGATGAAAATTCTCAGCCTCTTAGTATCTGAATTGGTAATCTAGTGACAAATATACATTCTTCACTGGCACCTTGGGTGTGGCCTATTGTTCAATGTAGTGGGTGCAAACCTTGGAGATCAGTATCCAAGTTGCAGTTGGAAAAAAAAAGCTGGATAACCTCTTCCCATGAATCCCATCTGCCTAAGTGATGCGAGTCTCACAACGGAAGCAAAAACACGATAAAGTAAAGATAGAGATAGAGCATTCATAGCTTGCATCTCTTGAATAATGTCTCCATGCCTTGATTGGTCAAGAACAGCCCCGGCCGGTTTGGCTAGTTCACATCACTAAGCCTCAGACAGGGTTATACCAAAATAGTCAAGGTGCAAACAAGATGGCTTGAACACCAAGGCTATCAACCAAAAAACAAAAAGTAACATTTTTACTGTCTACGGATCAAGTAGTTGCAATGTAGAGCACTTAAAGATGCAATTTACTACTCGGTTTTCAATCAACTATAATTATAGTTCCACAATCTTATTATCATATACTTCCTCCATTTGAATTTATTTGTCCAATTTTGACTTGGCATAAAGTTGAAGAAAGTAAAAAACACTTTCGAATTTTGCGGTCTTAAATAAAAGATAAGTCAAATGTACTAAAATTTCCTTTAATTACGTGTTCATGAACATGTCATGTATAGGGATGGAATTAAAGAGTTAATAAAAAGGGAAAGAGATTCTTTTTTTTTTTGAAATGGACTGAAGAGGAAAATAGGAAAAACAAATTGAGATGAAGAGACTACTAAGTTAACCAATAATAGTATATAACACCAACAATATACCCTGTGAAATCCCACTAGTGAGGTTTGGGGAGGGTTGAGTGTACCTAGACCTTATCACTACTACTTCATGGAGGTAGAGAAGCTGTTCACGGAAGACCCTAGGCTTAAGTGCGGCAAATCCAGGTACAAAGAAGGAAATAGTGAAGAAAATTAGCAACTAACAAGGTAACAGTGCACAACAAGAAAGAAACATAAACAACAACAACAAAATAGTGTGATAGTCAAAACACAATAAACAAGAGACAATGATAGATAGCACAAGCAGGAACTACAATACTACCGGTAGTACAATGTCAAATATCAATAAGACACTCAATACTATAGCTAGTACAACGTCAAACATCAACAAGACTTAGTTAACCAATAATAGTAGAATCTTTACAAAATCTTCAGGCTAAAGCATTTTTTTTTTTACAGAGAGCTACCTCCAATTACCTTCTAGCTGACTGATTGTATAACTACTTTAACATGATCAATATATGGAGCTAACTAATCTAATGAATCAAAAACAGAAACGACAGACTCTTACTAAGCAAAAATCAACAAATTAGAGAACTTACTTTGTGCATCGAATCAAGATTGCTAGGGCTACAATATTGAAGAGTAACATCATCATCTTTGTGAGACCAAATGGCGGCGACGGCAGCATGGCAACCTTGAGTAACCACACTTCCTAAAGGCCACGTGTCGATTAAATCTCGCCGTAGAACAACTTAGTGAATCACCGTATCGGTAACGGAGTTCTCATCTGTACTATTTTTTCCGCCGGTAGCGGTGGAGTCTCCGGAGATAGAAATGGATGTTGATTCCATTCGAGATGAAATGACGACGCTTAAGGGACGGAGATTGGAAGTGGAGGTTAAGTGAACTACTGCTGCTAAGCTGTAAGTTGAGAGATGCGTAAAGAGAGCAGAATGGAGTGTTCATATTTGCATTTCAAGTTTTCTTTTTTGCCCTTTTTGCCTTTTCTAATCGCATGCATAAGGATGAGTACAATACTGAGTAGGCTATTATAAAAAGATGTGATAAAAAATTAAAATAGGAGTGTAATAAATATATAATGAAAAAAAAAATTAATCACGCGATATTTCTAATTGGACGATTACATAAAACAAAAATTATATAATTACATAATAAAATTAAATCATATCATTATAATATATTTTCAATAACAATTAAAATCAATAGCGGTAATGTTGCAATACAATATCAAGGAAAAGCAACCATCCAAACAAAAAGAAAATCATTAAGTAAAGCTAATTTGACTAAATTAAAAAAGGTTAGTGAAATTATAGGGTCTCTTAAGAGAAAAGATAAAATATAAGTGGCCTGCCATTTGGAATGAAGGTTATAGATAATGTATACTTTAATCGTACTAATAAATTAGTTGATTGAAAGATATATTTACGTAAATTTTCCCTATTTATATTTTGTTGTACACTATATTCATCATTTTCTATGTTTGAAAAATTGGCATAACTATAATGAAAATGGTTCAAATTTGTTATTGTATAGCACTAAACTAGAAATAGGCCAATTTTGTCCCCTGTTACGCTTTTTGGTATATTCATGATTTTGATGTTAGCAAATTGTTTTTGCAATTGTCCTTGGATTTGACGTTACCACTCAAACAGTGATACTAAAACATAAACGGTATTTGGCTCTAAATGCTTTTTTTTCCCCATCTAATTAATCAACCAATTTTTATTGTATGCATCTAACTTTATAAAAATGATCATGAAAAAGACTTGTTTTAATTTGGACTTTTGTTGCTTCTTGTTAATTAGTATCTTTTGCCGGACGATGAAATCAAAGAAAATATCATTAAAAGATACAATTATTTTTTCTAGTTATATATGTTTAGATGTAGAGTTCGTATTGTGATTCTGTGAGTTTTCTCTTGGAGCTATCATAGGTACATGATACTTTGTTTTTGTTTCAGTTTTCCATATTCGGTTTGCATTTCGCGTTGAATCTGTTGGATATGAATATTCCATCACAAATATATGTGTTTTTCTTATCGACTTTAAATCTTGTATCTCACCCATGTACGTGTTTATGTGGCATTTCTATAGTTGAATATATGTTTTTCCTTTTCCTTGTTATGCTGAAATTTTTTAAGTTTAGCAGGGAAAGTTGTGAAGAATGGATGTTGAAGTTGATCAACAGACAAAGTCATCAGGAGTAATAAGGAGAAGAGTATGTTCATGCACGAAAGACGATTTTCTTCCTGAGGAATCATTTAAAAGCTGGGGAAATTACGCAAATGCACTGATAGAAACGCCTACTAGGCTACTAGATAGGATCCTGGCACGTTCTGAAGACGAGGAAGAGTTGGAGGCTAAGTCAAGGAGCCAGAATGAAATGAAGAAGACACTTACTTGGTGGGATTTGATATGGTTTGGAATGGGAGCTGTTATTGGAGCTGGAATATTTGTTCTTACAGGTCTTGAAGCTAATCAAGAAGCTGGCCCTGCTGTTGTTTTATCCTATGCTGTGTCTGGGATCTCTGCTTTGCTCTCTGTGTTTTGCTATACGGAGTTTGCTGTCGAGATTCCTGTAGCAGGTAATAGATGGCTTAAACGTATATTAGTACATATATTTTGGTGTTTTTGCTTGTGTTTGGTGAGGAGTGGGCGATAAAACACACAGAAATAAAACTAAAGATTACAAATTCTGTTCCCTTGTTTGATGCTCCCTAGTTATGTAACGAGGTCTGAGGTAAATTTCATCTTCCACTAAGATTATCTACCCATCGCATTCCAACATCACGTCTTGATTTTGAGGCTACTCTAATACCCCTAGCTCTATCTCACGTTCAAGACTTGGAAAACTCGCAAAGGGCATTGATGTGTTGTTTTTTGCCTGATCTTCGTCCTCAACTCTCGAGTCACTTGTGTCCCTTTGACATCCGCTAGTTCCTTATCACATTTGCACCTTTATAAGTCAGTTTCACTCGATCCTAAATGGTTTTCCCAACCAACTAGTGGTTTATAGTATATTTTATGATGATTCATACATAGAGTCTGAGGCTCAATTGTGGCAACAAGCATCAGGAAAGGTATAGTGAATTGTTATTTATGATGCGTTATCACGTAACTTGTCTTATTTTTCAGATTACTAGTTTCACCTTTTATGAATGGTAAACTCAAAAGGAAGTTGTTGCTTTAATGATGTTTTAGGTGGTTCATTTGCCTATTTGAGGGTGGAGCTAGGTGACTTTGTTGCCTTCATTGCTGCTGGTAATATACTTCTTGAATATGTGATTGCGGTTGCTGCAGTAGCTTGTACATGGACTTCCTATTTCGCAACTTTACTAAACTTAAACTCCGATAAATTCCTCATCAAGGTGGATAGTTTAGCAGAAGGATACAACTAATTAGATCCGATTGCTGTTGGAGTTTGCATCATCATATGTAATTGCAATTCTTAGTACAAAAGGCTCGTCTCGTCTCAACTACATTGCCACAATCATTCCCGTTTTCGTGATCTTTTTCGTCATCGTCTGTGACCTAATAAAGTCGGAGACCAAGAACTACACCCCGTTTGCTCCATTTGGCGTTCGTGGGATTTTTAAAGCTTCTGCAGTTTTGTTCTTCGCATATGTTGGATTCGACGTTGTTTTCACTATGGCTGAGGAAACTAAAAATCCTGGCAGAGATATTCCGATTGGCCTAATTGGTTCTATGGTGATCACTACTTTTTGTGCTGTTTAATAGCCATAACTTTGTGCCTCTTGCAACCATATCAGAAGATCGATACACTGGTTCCAATTTCAATCGCGTTTAAATCTGTTGGATTGAATTGGGCACAATATAACGTGGCTGCAGGGGCGTTGAAAGGGATGACATCGGTGTTGCTGGTGGGCGCTGTTGGTCAGGCCCGTTATCTAGCTCATATTTCAAGAACTCACATGATGCCTCCATGGTTTTCTCAAGTAAATGACAAGACAGGTACGTACTCCAAATTTAAATTTGATGAATTTAAAAGTTATTTTCTCACCACAGACCTCCACGTTTGCAATTATGAGATCAGTTTTTAATATTTGTTGAACATAAACATACACACACACTTCGTACTAAGTTAAGTTGAATTCATTAACTTTGCGGCATCTGTCACTGCAGGTACGCCAGCCAATGCAACGCTGTCATGTCCTGTGCTACTGCAATCGTTGCCTTATTGACGAAACTAGACATTCTCTCCAATCTCCTATCAATATCCACCCTCTTCGTTTTCATGCTCGTCTCCTCGTTAGACGTTACTATGTACGTGGTGAGACAACGATTGCAAATCGCAACAAGCTTATCGCGTTTCGCTTGATCATTGTAGCATCGTCCATCGCCACAGCTACCTATTGGGGACTAAGTAAAAATGGATATATTGGTTATTGCATTACTGTGCCTATTTGGTTATTAGCAATAATTGGACTTTGGTATTTTGTTCCTGCTAGAAATCCAAAGCATTGGGGTTACCACTAGTCCCATGGTTACCATCAGCCTCTATTGCTATTAACATTTTCCTTTTAGGATCTATAGACAGGACCTCATTCATAAGATTTGGTGCTTGGACTGGTTTATTGTTGGTGTACTATTTCTTATTTAGACTTCATGCTTCTTATGACACTGCAAAAGAATTTGAAGGGGTAAAGGATGGAAGAACATTGAAGAGGGAAATGGTGTAGATAGCAAAGATGTTTCAATGGAAGAACATTGAAGAGGGAAATACATTATTGTTTGTCCAAAAATGCAATAGCACAAGAAAACAAAAGGTGACGCAAAGTAGAATCAAATCAACTCCAAAAAGTGGAAAAAATCATCTCGTAAAATCTCAAAATCCAATTGTCAAAAAGTTATGAGAGAGAGAAAGAAGAAAGAGAAAATGAATTTAGTGTAGTAGTAGTACTGTCCTGCACTGTGTCATTGCCAGAACAATTTCTTGGACTAAGCAAAGAATTTGTTGTAAAAAAGCACTCCCTTTTCATTTCCTATTTATCTTTAGGGTTTACTTTCTCCCCTATCTTTTCATCTTCCTCCACTCCACTGAATCACAACTTTCATTTCTAGTATATACAAGAATCCCAAATTCAAATCTTGGCTCATATTTACTGGATCTTGACTTATCTGTGAGTTTTACTGACAACTCCATTCTTTATCTGTAATCTGTATTAGTCTTTTGTTGTTGTTGTGGCTGTATGAATAGTTGTTGACTTTCTTGATTTTGGTTGGTAATTGTTTGTTGGGGTTGTGGTATTTTGATCATATATATGGCTTATTTGAAAAGGATTGAAGACATGATGAAGTGGAGCCAAAGACTGAGTCTTGGTTTTGTTGTTGTGGTTGTATGAGTAGTAGTTGATTTTTTGATAGTTTGTTGGGGTGGTGGTATTTTTTGATCATCTATCTTGACTTGTTTGAGAGAAAGTTGATTGAAGACATGATGAACAGCAAAAGAATGAGTCTTGGTTTTGTTGTTGTATGAATAGTTGTTGGTTTGCTTGATTGTGGGTGGTAATAGTTTGATGGGATTGTGGTATTTTAGATCATCTATGAAAAGATGGTGATGGAAGACATGATGAAGTGAAGAGCAAAAGAATGAGTCTTGGTTTTGTTGTCGTTGTATGAGTAGTTTTTTGATTTTCTTGTTTTTGGTAGGTAATGGTTGTTGGGGTTTTGGTATTTTTGATCATCTATGTTGACTTGTTTGACAAGGCCGTGATTGAGGACATGATGAAGAGCAAAAGAATGAGTCTTGGTTTTGTTTCGTGAAGTTTGTTGAAGAAAGTGATTGAAGCTCGGTTTACAAGAACCCAAATTGAACTTTTTGAAGTTTGTTTCTGGTATATTGCGTATATAGGGCTTGGAGGACATTTTCGTAGAAGGAAAGATACAGTCTTTTGACTCTTTTCGTGTTAAATTGATTCATATTTCTGATTCATTTGTGGGTTCATTAGTTGATTAGTGGGTCCTTGTTGGTTTTGGTGAATTTTGGGATGACCCAGATGGAGAAAGACATTGAAAATTTGATGTCTGCAAGAAAATTTTTGAGGGCAAATTTTGAGGAGTCAAACACCTTAGGTGTATCTATGGAATAATCTGGACCTAGATTTGATGAGATTATTCAGAGATTGCCATCGTTGGAGGCAGCAAAAAGACCAATTAGGGCTCAGAAAGATGCTCTTGGTGCTGTTGGGGGCCATATTAACCGTGCTATCGTCCCTGCAATGGCTGTTCTAAAAGTGTTTGATGCCATTCATGGACTCGAAAAGTCTTTTCTGATCCTCAATTAGACCTCCCGGGGTACCTTGGTGTGCTCAAGAGGCTTTAAGAAGCATTAAGATTCTTAGGAGAGAATTATGAGATGGCAATTTAGTGGTTGGCAGATATTGTGGAGTACCTAGAGGACCATGCAGTTGCTGATGCCAGGTTTACTTCAAGTATGAAGCAGGCATTGACTTCTCTAAGGGAATTGCATAGTGGGGAGGAAAAAGGTCGGCTTGATGGAGGGCTTCTTTAGGTTGCGTTTGGACAGATTGGAAAGTGAATTTTGATGGCTCTTGGTTGAAAATACTATTCCACTGCCAATGTCTGCTCCAGCTTCACCTTTTGAACAAGCCTGCATTTTGACCATCCCCTATGCCAGTGACTGTTATCCAGAAGCTACAGGCTATACTTGGGAGATTGATTGCTAATAACAGGCTTGAAAAATGTGTATCAATTTATGTCGATGTGAGGAGTTCTAATGTCCGGGCAAGTTTGCAGGCACTTAATTTGGATTATCTAGAGATTTCAGTCTCCGAGTTCAATGATGTGCAGAGCATTGAGGGTCACATTGCTCAGTGGGGTAAGCATTTAGAATTTTCTGTAAAGCATCTGCTTGTAGCTGAATATAAACTTTGCAATGATGTTTTTGAGCAGATGGGGTTGAATGTGTGGATGAGCTGTTTCGGTAAAATAGCTGCCCAAGCCGGCATTCTTGCATTCCTTCAATTTGGAAAAATTGTTACAGAGAGCAAGAAGAATCCTATCAAGCTATTGAAGCTGTTGGACATATTTGCATCTTTAAACAAGTTGAGATTGGATTTCAGTCTGCTCTTTGGTCGAGCTGCCTGTGTGGAAATACAAAATTTGACTAGGAATTTAATCAAGAGTGTGATTGAAGGTGCTAAC
>JBDJHY010000014.1:16232695-16248597 GCA_039654485.1 Withania somnifera | reverse complement strand
TCTCAAAAATCAAAAGAAAGAGAAAATGAATTTAGTGTAGTAGTACTGTCCAGCCACTTTGTATCACTGCCACAACAATTTCTTGGACTTAGCAAAGAGTGTGTTGTAAAAAAGCACTCCCTTTTCATTTTCCCGATTTATCTTTAGGGTTTACTTTCTCACACCCATCTTTTCATTTTCCTCCACTCCACTGAATCACAACATTCATTTTTAGTATATACAAAAATCCCAAATTCAAATCTTGCTTATGTTTACTGGATCTTGACTTATCTGTGAGTTTTTCTGACAACTCCATTTTCTTTATGTATCAGTCTTTTGTTGTTGTTGTTGTATGAATAGTTGTTGAGTTTCTTGATTTTGGCTGGTAATAGTTTGATGGGGTTGTGGTATTTCTGATCATCTATTGACTTATTTGAAAAGATACATGGTGAAGTCAAGAGCAAAAGAATGAGTCTTGGTTTTGTTATTGTATGAATTGTTGTTGATTGTGGGATTGGTGATAGTTTGCTGGGGTTGTGATAGTTTTCATCATCTATGTTGACTTATTTGAAAGATGGTGATTGAAGTCATGAAGAAGATCAAAAGAATGAGTCTTGGGTTTTATTATTGTATGAGTAGTTGTTGATTTTGTTGATTGTGGGGTTGGTAGTTGTTTGGTGGGATTTTGGTATTTTTGATCACCTACTTGGCTTATTTGAAAGGAGGGTTATTGAAGACATGAACTAGAGCAAAAGACTGAGTCTTGGTTTTGTTTGGTGAACTTTGTTTTAGAAAGTGATCAAGTTCGGCTGTATTAGAACCAAGATTGAGTTTTTTGAAGTTTGTGTTCCGTATATTGCATTTATAGAGCTTGGGGACATTTTCCTCCAAGGAAAGATACGCTCTTTTTGTGTTAAATTTTTTTATATTGTAGATTCATTGGTGGATTAGTGGGTCTTTGTTGGTGTTTGTTTAATTTTAGGATGGCCCAGATGGAGAAAGGCACTGAAAATTTGATGTCTGCAAGAAAATGTTTGAGGGCGAATTTTGAGAAGTCAAAAGCTTTAGGTGTATCTATTGAAAAAGCTGGGCCTAGATTTGATGAGATTATTCAGAGATTGCCATCTTTGGAGGCAGCAATAAGGCCAATTAGGGCTCAGAGAGATGCTCTTGGTGCTGTTGGGGGTCATATTAACCGTGCTGTCGTCCCTGCAACAGCGGTCCTAAAAGTGTTTGATGCCATTCATGGACTTGAGAAGTCGTTGTCCGATCCTCAATCAGACCTCCCAGGGTACCTTGGTGTGCTCAAGAGGCTTGAAGAGGCATTAAGATTCTTAGGGGAGAATTGTGAGATGGCAATTCAGTGGTTGGCAGATATTGTGGAGTACCTAGAGGATCATGCAGTTGCTGATGGTAGGTTTACTTCAAGTATGAAGGAAGCATTGACTTCTCTAAGGGTATTGCACAGTGGGGAGGAAAAGGGTCGGCTTGATGGAGGGCTTATTGACGTTGCTTTGGACAGATTGGAAAGTGAATTTCGACGGCTCTTGGTTGAAAATACTATTCCTTTGCCGATGTCTGCTCCAGCTTTGCCTGGTGAGCAAGCCTGCATTGCACCATCCCCTTTGCCAGTGACTGTTGTTCAGAAGCTACAGGCTATACTTGGAAGATTGCTTGCTAATAACAGGCTTGAAAAATGCATATCTATTTATGTCGATGTTAGGAGTTCTAATGTCCGGGCAAGTTTGCAGGCACTTAATTTGGATTATCTAGAAATCTCGGTCTCCGAATTCAATGATGTGCAGAGCATTGAGGGTCACATTGCTCAGTGGGGTAAGCATTTAGAATTTGCTGTAAAGCATCTGTTTGAAGCTGAATATAAACTTTGCAACGATGTTTTTGAGAGGATAGGGTTGGATGTGTGGATGAGCTGTTTCGCTAAGATAGCTGCCCAAGCAGGCATTCTTGCATTCCTTCAATTTGGAAAAACTGTTGCAGAGAGCAAGAAGGATCCCATCAAGCTATTGAAGCTGTTGGACATATTTGCATCTTTAAACAAGTTAAGATTGGATTTCAATCGGCTCTTTGGTGGAGCTGCGTGTGTGGAAATACAAAATTTGACAAGGGATTTAATTAAGAGTGTAATTGAAGGGGCTAGTGAAATCTTTTGGGAACTTCTGGTTCAAGTTGAGTTGCAAAGGCAAATGCCACCTCCTCCTGATGGCAGTGTTCCAAAACTTATCATTTTCATCACTGACTATTGCAATAAGCTGCTCGGGGATGATTATAAGTCTATCCTCACCCAAGTTCTGATTATTGAAAGAAGCTGGAAGCAGGAAAATTTTCAAGAGCGCCTCCTCATTAATGAGCTACTGAATATAATGAGAGCTGTTGATGTGAATTTAGAGACATGGTCGAAGGCCTATCAAGATGTTATTTTGTCATATGTGTTCTTGATGAATAATCATTGGCATCTATATAAGCATCTGAAAGGAACAAAGCTTGGAACTCTGCTGGGAGATTCTCGGTTAAGAGAACATGAACAGTACAAGGAGTACTATTCTGCCTTTTTCTTGAAAGAGAGCTGGGGAAAGCTTCCTGCTCTATTAAGCAGGGAAGGTCTTATTCTGTTTTCTGGTGGGCGTGCTACTGCTCGTGATCTTGTCAAGAAACGATTAAAGGCTTTTAATGAAGCGTTTGATGAAATGTATAAGAAGCAGTCTAATTGGGTAATGCTGGACAAAGATCTACAGGATAAGACGTGCCAGTTAATCATTCAAGCTATTGTGCCTGTTTACCGGAGTTACATGCAGAACTATGGGCCATTGGTTGAACAAGAAGGAAGTGGCAAATATGTGAAATATACGGCTCAATCTTTGGAAAAAATGTTGAACAGTCTGTTTCATCCAAAACCTGTGAAACATGGTAGTTTCAAAGTCCGACATCCTAGTGGAAAATTCAGAAATGTTACTACAGATCAGAATCAAACTTCTCCTACTGTTAAGTAATTGTTAGATTGTTATTGTTAAGGCAACAGTTGCACTTGACAGGTCTTCTGGTGTTATACGTCCATGTTCTAGATGGCCATCTGTCACTCTGTATAGTAAGTTTCTGAAGGATTCATTCATTACCATTTAGCCAGGTTGGATTTACAAGCATAAAAAATCACATTGTCGCCACGGAAATCTGTTGACACACTGGGATGCAACTATCCTTAACTGGCCCCTTAGTTAGATCTATGGAGGACTAGTCGGTTAAACCTATTCAAGTTTCCTGCATACTTACTGATTAGTTCATCAACAAAGTAAAAAAGCAGTGCTCGGTCCCCCTGAATTGTTGCAGCTGTCTTGTACAATATAGGTGATTTTCATTCTAGAGGTTTGCCAATTCTTATAATGTTATCTCCATGATCTCTACATAATATGCAACAGGTTATTTATTCCTGTTAGATGGAACTGATGTCAGTTGAAGTAGCTCTTAGCCTTAGTCGGGATGATGTTTATCAATAAAGGTTATATGCTGTTTTCTTTAATAGCAATATACCATTTGATCATGAAATATCCTCTGCTGAATGGATTTTTACTCCCATTTGATAATTGGTTTTGAATTCTTCTTTTGCTTGAGTTTCTTATTGGACTTTAGACCTTCATGACTAGCTGGGTCTATGGATTTGCTAAAATTTGCGTTTTTTCTTTTCTATCCAACCATGTTTAGTGGATGTCTGTTCCCACATTAAATAATTACTATATGAAATGATGTTTATGGCAGCCATAAAATATGAAATGGTGTTTATGGCAACCTTAAAATAATTACTATATGAAATGACATTTATGAAAAAGAAGCTATTCCTTAACTTCATTCTACCTCTTCAAAAGTTGTTCTATTTCTCTCTTCAAACAACCACGTCAATACAGTGGAACCACATCCCATGCCCAACATCTTTCTCCAACAAAACATCAGTTCTTTTATAGTTTTTGGCGTTTCAAACTATGGTAATATGCCCACCATAACGTCCACTACTTGCCCCACCGCCCCCCTCCTTGCTCATGTAACACCTATTGACATGTACATCTTTCACTTCCGTCAAAATGACGGTCTCTAATTGCTTGCCAAGAGAAGAATAAACATACCTTCCTCGGTACATGCGATATCCATTTCCATGACTTGGAAATTCATCCTCTTCCCTAGTTAAAAGTTTCTCATAAAAATTTATGAATTTTGAACCTAAAATGTCAAAAAATCGTTTATGGGATGAGGTTTGCTTAAGATAATATAAGGTGACAAAATAACTCATTTACCCATTTGGAGTGACTATTATAACATGGGGGTCCGACATCGGGTGATCATGAATTGGGATGGGGCTAGCTTAGATATGCGAACAACAACAACCCCATACTCAGTGTATCCAGAAAAATTATTTTTGATATACGTTCGACTCAAAACAAATGTAATCACAGCATAATAGAAAGAAAAAACCTTCAACAAAATAATAAGGTAAACAGAACAAATTAAACAAGAAGTGATAATGAAAATCAAGAGAGTACGACACTACGCGTATCCTAACTAATACTACAACGCTCAGCTATTCATTATCCTTCTAATCTTTATCTTTGACTTTCAAATCTTTCTATATAGGATCATGTTTCATATTCTATCTAATCATCTCTCCTAATTCTTCTTCGGCCTACCTCATACCTCTCAAACCTATTATAGCCAATCTTTTAAAAGGAATGAACGTTAAATCTAATTCATCTTCAAAAATTAGCTTATGAGGTTTGAGAATTATCTCTAACTAAAAACTCAAACAATATATTAAGTACAATCTTGAACTTGCAGTAAGCTATAACTGAAAATTGGAAAAGAAAAAAATATTGATTAAAGAGTGTGCACACATCCATCAAATGTGAAGCAACTTCTCATATATATAAACAAAGCATTTTGTACTTTACTTTCCACTAATTAATTGATGCAATCCTTCAAAAGAAAGAATCTTGTTAGTTGTTGATGACTAAGAGACCTTAACTTTGTCAAATTTATTTTTTTAAACAATTACCTCGTCTCAGTTTGTCTCTATGTTTTTACGAAAAGCTATAGCAATAATAATTAAAGTAGTACGGAAGAAATAATAATAAAGAAAACATTAAATAATTCTTTTATTATTATTTTAGCCTTGGTAAACTAAGTAATCGTTTGATAAATATTTTATAAAATTAATTAAAATATATAAAAATTAATTCAAATATCATAATTATAAAAGACAAAAACTAAAGAACTCACATTCCTAGCCCATTCATTACCCAAGCTTTTTGACTTTCTCATTAAGCATTTTAAAATGAAGACGAGTGTGGGACGAAGACAACATCGTACATGATAAATCTCGAGACATTGTTTAGTCAAAATTTGTAAGCAAACTTAGGATCCTTTTGGAGGCTTTCCAAATTCATTTATCATTAGGAGTCTCTCAAAGAACTAATATATAATGGAAAGCCTAATTTGGACATAATCCCTACCCTGGATTGCCATTATTATAAATATAAATATATCCACCATCTGACGATCAATATAATACATAATAATGTATAATATTGTTTGTTTAAAAATTTGTAATTTAATAAAATAGCTAATGAATTTTTGCATGTTGAGAAAAGGTCAACCTTTGATATTTCATGTATTCCATAAGTTCCTACACCATTTACTGTGAAATATATACATCTTTTATATAATATTTATAAATTATATAATTAATCATAAAATATCGATAAACGTTTATATATAATTTAAACAAAATTGTTACACATTTATATCCTATCTATACAATATCGTTACATATTTATACATTATTTATGTAATATTAATACATAGTTATACAATATCGTTACATAAATATATATTACACAATTATTTATATATCATAAGTACATATTCATGCACCATCTATAAAATATTTATATATATTTATACACCATCTATACAACATCCACACATTACATATACACCACTTAACTATTTATATAATATCGGTACATTATATTTACTTTATATATACAATATCAGATAAGTTTTATATGTAATGTATAACTGAGATATAATAGGTTATAAATTTTGTAATTAATTTTTCTTAATTATTAATATATTTTTTTGGAGGGGGGTGGGGGGGGAAGAGGGGTAAGTAAAGATTTTATTTAGCAAAGTGAAAAAATTTACAATCCAAGAGCAAAAGAGTCACGTATGATATGTCGAACGTCTTATACCTATATATATTCGAACACTTAGCTAAAGCACCCACACATCTGAGTACAAAACAAACAAAAAAAAAAGAGAAAAAAACATTATCTCTATATGAAAGAATAAAGCCCTTTTATGAATAGTAGTTTATACCTAAACAGAATAAACAAAAGAATATTGAAAAAAAAAAAGACCTTGACTAATTAAAAAAAATTAAAAATTATTTAGCTATGATTTAATTGTGGTTGATAAAAAAATATATTTAACCACGACTTTTAGCCATTATCAAACCGTGGATAAACAACGAATTTGACTATATTCCGTACAATTAATTTGTTACTATATTTTTTATAAACAAATGGTTTTTTAATATATATTTGAAATTAAAGAACCATATTAATAATGCAATATAATAAGCTTTTAATAACAATTGAAATAAATATTATCGTAAACTAGTTGTACTA
Source organism: Withania somnifera (assembly GCA_039654485.1). Taxonomy (NCBI): domain Eukaryota; kingdom Viridiplantae; phylum Streptophyta; class Magnoliopsida; order Solanales; family Solanaceae; genus Withania; species Withania somnifera. The sequence goes on along the minus strand of JBDJHY010000014.1, from coordinate 16,241,929 downwards.
GTAGGAATATAACAAAAAATTAAAATTTAAAATGGGACACATAAGTAAAACAAAAAAAAAATAAAAGGTGACAACCATTCAAACAAATAGTAAAAATAAAAAATTTATATGCTCCACCCATAGATTGCTGTTTTACAATACTCAAAACTCTCTCATTTGTGGATATAGTGCTATCAATAGATACAAAGAATTCGTGATTTGGTGATTTATGTATTCGTATGAATTCGCTAAAGATTCAATCTAGTCACAAATTTTTCTATGGTGCAAGGGTTGAGGATAGAGTTTCTTTTTCATTTCCTAGGTAATTTGTAAGAACTACATCACAATTTAAAATATGTATGTATCTAGGCATTTGCAGGTATCCATCGACCAGGACACCTATCAACATCCCTAATGCACGTTTATTGTCATGTCATGCCTTCATGTAGTTAACGTCCACACCTAATTTACGTTTCACGCCCTCAATAATGTTATTAGGTTTGTGTTTTCTTTTATGATACTTTAGTTTCTGAGCAGTAATTTCAATTGTAAAGACAATTTCATCATTGTACAGTCATGTACATCATGAAAACTCCTAACGTTAAAATCTCAGTACAATGATGCTTCATTAATCAGAAGAATAAACCAAAATCTATGTATCAGATAGATGTGAATGATATATTATACTGATATATGACGTATGTATCACATAGTACGTATTTTTTTCATTACATTAGTTATATAATGTGTCAAATATGTCTAAAATAGAGCTCATATATGTATCATTTATATATGCTAGCTAGGGTAGTTTTTTTAACATGTATCTCACTGTGTTGTAGGTGAGTGATAATTACAATAGTTACACGGATATTTGAAGTAAGACATTGTATTAAATATCTTCAAAAATATATATATCATCAATAAATTCATGTAGATTATATGATCAAGTTATCATAGATAAATAAATTTTTATTTGTTCGAACTCTCAACTTTTGAAACTAAATCTATAATCGATAGAATACTTTTGCATCACAAATACAAAAGTTACTTTGTCATTGTACTTTTGTTTCACTGCGGCAATCTTGTCATTGCAATTCGTAATTAGGTTGTCAACATGCTTATAGATCATAGACAAGTCTTCAATATTATCAACAAAAGCTAGTACAAGGCCACTTGTTTCGGTACTTTCAACACACTCTATTGCACCTATATAATGCAAGGAATAACAGACTTATATTATTATATTTTTTTCTTCGTTATTCGAATTATGATTTTCGTATCACGGATCTTAGTCTCAAAATGTATTCTCATCTATTCTCTATAAGTTGTACTAATGCAAAGTAGGCACATTTCAAAACCAGGTACTCGTCTCTTTAACTCCATAAAAAGTTTCACGCTCATTCATTATGAATCGTCATTGGCGTTGAATTTCCATTAATAATGTATCTAGCATGAATGTTTTTCTTCACTTCATCAATTTCCACTTGATTTGCAATGGTAGACAGCAAATTCCCGATACGATACATTATCTTTTGTCATAATTTCATCAATTTTAAAAATGTGTTTGACCTTTGAAACTCAAACCCTAGAATGCTTTAACAACACTAAAATGCTCACCGTTATTGTTTTCAAATGCAACCATTGAATATACTTATTTACACAAATAATAAATGACTATGAATCAACCAGAGAGGATTTGAATAGATTTTAAAATGAAATTGAGATTATTTGCGCGATATGCTTTGAATTTTAAATTTGATTCGTTACAATAGATATTGACAAACACTCACACCGCTTTTATACTTTCTATTTAATGTGTTTTCTTTTTTATTTATAGATTCGATTTAGTTTGTAATGTATTAGCCAAACAGATGTATCAATAAAGATGGAATCTATCAGTCAACCTTTTATATGAGATTTTCTGTAATTAAAAAAAAGCTACAGGAGATAGTTGGAGTAATTAGCTTCTATAATTATAAAATTTGTGTTGTTTTGTCAAAAAAATATATTGCAAAAAAAAAAATAATCTTTTTTCTTCTCCTTCAAGTTTCAGCCTCTAAAATCTTTCCAAATTTACATAACAAGTCCAATCCCACAACTAAAACTTTCTGCTCTTTTTAACCCTTAATGTTTTTCAAATGTCATTTTCTCCCTTTCACTACATCCAAACTAAGAAAATATTCTACAATTCTTCCCCTACATTTTTCTCTACTCCTTTTTAGGAGCTCGTATCTTTTTTTTGTTACTTGAATCAACTATTTCAGAGTTGAAATTGAAGGTTTTCACCATACGAGCAATCCTCTCTTGTCTTCCTCCCTCCCCCTACTTCCATCTTACTCCTTCTCTTCCCTTGACTCAAACACCGCTATTTGAGAATTGTTCTCCTGCATCTCGAATTGTGTATGACGATGTTCCTCTTCATATGTCACAATCAACATTGAAGGATCATCCATTGCCCTCTCCACGTGTTTCCTTGCCGGACATCCGCGTACGCTGCTACACTTATAATAACCCCTGAGGAGAAAAAATAATTCTACATATATCATCCACTCAGTTAATTAATTAAATTAAAAATAATCAAAAAACACATATTAGTAAATTTGTCCGATTATTTTCCACATCAAATCTAATCCGTTCATTTTATATGATGCGAAAATTAATGGTTTTGATTGGTGGTGAATTGTAATTACCTTGGGTATTTTGAACCCTTGATCGGCTTCTGCCCGTACTTCCTCCATGAGAACTCATCTGCCGGTATATCGGCGATTTTTGAACTTATCGCAGGGACTCTTATCACTTTCCTATCACGAAATTTCCTGTTTGAAAAGAAAACATTAAAAATGTTTGAATTTATTAATAATAAAAAGATAGTTTGACACGCTAAAACTTTCATAAAAATTCGAAATAAAGACAGGTCGATGCATAAATGTTTTCAAAAGATATGCTAAAACTTTATAAAAGGCAAATTTAAAAAAAAATAAATAGATAACAAACTTTATTACTTATTTTTGAATTTGTTGATAATGAAAAAATAGTTTAATAAATTAAAACTTCAGTTAGGTGCGAATTTTAAATGAAGTCAGACCACAAAATCTATTAGCCTCACTTCTAAATTTATTAATAACAAAAAAATTGTTTGACAGACTAAAACTTTCACAAAAAGTCTATCATAAAATTTATTGTGTATTATCTTATTCCTGAATTTATTAATAATAAAAAAGCAGTTTTGATGCATAAAATATTTTAAAAAATATGGGATAACAAACTTTATTGTCCCATAGCTTTAATTTGAATTTGTTAATAATGAAAAAATAGCTTAATAAACTAAAACTTCTGTTACTTTCCAGAAAAGCCATTAGCCTTTCTATTGAATTTATTAATAATAAAAAGTCAAGCTTGATAAAAATTTTGGTTGATACATTAAAACTTTTATTGTATACGAATTTAAAAAAAAAAAAAAAGTCGAACCATCTTATTTCTGAATTTATTAAAACAAGAAAACAACTCCATATACAACAACTTTTGATCGATATATTAAACGTTCCGCTATACAAAGATTTTAAGAATTGGACCACAAAATCTAACATAGAATTATCACTATTTCTAAATTTGTTACTCATAATATTTTTAGTAAACTTAACGGAGATTAAACTAAAACATCAAACGCGCTAACAAGGAACGTGCACATCACGCGTCATTTTTGTCAAAATTTGGGATGAGTTTTGCTAAACTGTTCAGGTAGGTAAGCAAATGAGAATAACAGACAAATAGAAAACAAACCTCTTTTTGCATTGACAGTTGCCGGAAACATCACCAGATTGTTCATGTTTACGGCACCTTTTTTCGGTCATCAGCAAATCTTTGCCGGCTGGTACCGGAAAAAACAACATAGAAGACGAACCTTTCGACACACTACTCCCTTCACCGGTAATGGATGTAAGGAACGAAGACGAGTTCGTCGTCATAGTTTTGAATGAGTACTCTTTCGATTTTACTGCAGCAGAAGAAGCAGCAACAACAGCATTGACGTTTGGCTTCGTAAAGTCAAGCGTCAATCCTGTTTGTACCGGAGCTGCTGATGGTGGTGCCACAAGCTGCGTCGGTACTGTTGTTGTCTCTTTCGCCAGATGATCATTAGTCAGGGAAAGAGACAACGAATTAAAGGTATCAAAATGAACGGGGACATGAACCGGACCACGACGGAACCGGGCATGACCGGTTAGGTCCAACATGGAAATAGCTTTTTTAAACTTTGAAACAGCAAAATTAGTTATCTCACGACAATCAACTTGAACCGGTTCATGAGAAACCAACCGGATTAAATGTTCCATTGATTTCAAACCGGTTGAAGCAGCTTCTTGAAGTGCTAATTTCTCATTCATACTTGAACAACTTATTGGTTCTACGGTCATTTTTCAGAAATAACCCTTCTTTTTCTTGCGCCGAGGTAAAGAAGCGAAAAGTGTGAAAAAATATATAGGAAAAGATAATAACCGGGTACCGGGTGACCAGGTAACTTTGGAAGTCAAATTTATCATTTTATCGGACGGTTGACATTAATTTGATGATATCTAGGTAATGAAGAAAAATGACAAAATAAATAGCTTCTTTTTTGTGTAATCAGGAGTGATTGGGACCCAACTTTAAAAATTCTTAATTAAATGAATGTACAACTCTTGATGCACGTAGTACAACATCTTAATTATTTTGTTGTGAGAGGGGGCCAGGGGGAGTTGAGAAGATCTGTAGCTGGTAAGAAGGTGACAAATTGAGGATTGAGTTTGTTTTAATGCATGGGGTTAAATACTTAAAACAATAAATCAGATTATATAATATCTATCCAGATTTTCACAGGAAAAAGATTTTGTATAGCCATTTGGTATTTCGTTTTTGAAATATTTACGATTTAGTTTAATTAATTATTTTTTATAAACATATATTATTTTAATTTTGTGATTATTCAATTGTATAAAGTTGAAATTAAGTTTTAAAAAAATATTAGTATAGTTCGATTAACTTTTGGTGATCTATTTTTTAAAAAATTATATATGTAGGATTCACTTAGAGATGGCAAACTAGCGGATTGAATTGAATTTGGGAATCGAATATATATATAGATAGATTGAATTTTAATTCGCCCATATAAATGTGGGAAAACATGAATTTGGTAAAATATGATTTGAGTAAAATAGTTCTAACCCGCTTTAATCTCCTAAACCTAAAAACATAAAATTTAGCTACAGGTTGTCAAATTAGAGAATGCAGATGTTAGCTCTTTTAACCAGGACCCAATCCTTACTTGTAACCGACTCGAGTTTCAACACCTAACCTAGATTAGGGACTCGAACCCGATCCAAGTCCCGACACCCGACCCAAACTCGAGATGGTACCCGAGACCCGAGACCCATACTTGATCCTGACCTGGGGTCAAAGATCCAATCCCAACCCGAGAGCCGGATTCAACCCAAACCCAAGACCCGATCACGACTCAACACTCGACCCCAACTCGGGATTCGAGATTCGATCCCGGCTCAAGACTCGAGACCCGAATTCGACTTGTGATTCGAGATTCGACCCCTGCTTGAGATTCAGTACCTGATCTCGGTATTTGACTCGAATTCAATCTTGGCTCGAAACTCGTGACTCGAGACCCGACCCCGACTGATTATGAGTCAAGACCCAGAACCCAATCTCGAATCGAGATTCAAAACTCGACCCCGACTCGGGACTCGAAATCTAACCCCGATGCGAAACTTGAGATTTGACTTCGGGTTAGGACCCGACATGACCCAGGCTCATGACCAGATACTCTACCAAGGCTCAAGATCCGATCTCGACTCAGGATCCGAGATACGACCACGATTCAAGACCCAAGATTCGACCCCGATTCGGGTCCTGAGATCTTACCTCAGCCCAAGACCTAAAATCCAACCACATTCTCTCCCCCGAGACTGACACCTAACCCCAACTCCCACCCTTGATATGGGTCTCGACACACAATCTTGATTCAAGACTCAAGACATGAGACATGACTCGAATCTTGATACCTAGACCTGAATTGATTTGGATTCACACTGCAAATCTTGATCCTAATCCAAGATTATGACACTCAACATTCGACCTCAACTCTGATTTGAGAGAATAGAATCTAAATTATATATTAAAGTGGGACTATGTAAACTAGCAATATGAGTTTCTATATGAATGCCCATATTTTATTCATATTTTTATGGGTTAAAAAAAGTTTGAAGCCTATATACCAAATTAAAATAAAGTGATTCAACTCATTAAAATGTAAATGAAATAAACAGATTTTATAAATGGATTGAGGTACCACCTCTAGATTCTTATTATTTATAGGGTCGCTTCGTTTTTCATGAATAAAGTAATAGCAAGTTTCAATATATCGCGTAAAGTGTATATTAAGAGTATTATATGTTAAATGAGTAAAATTTTTACTTGAGACCTTGTATGTGCCAATTAGTCGGTTCCGCCAGTTATTGTTTAAATATTATACCATATTAATTTATTGGTTACTTTATGTTAGTAGAATAATTATTTAAGAATTCAATTTTTTTGTGATGGTCAATTGTTGTGATATTGATATATATGATTTCGCAAATAAAAGGAGGAAAACTACATTGATATTATCATGCAGTATTCCTAATTTTTTTTTGTCTCTCGTTTGGTGTTTAATACACGCGCTTTGAAACTCGATTGATTATGTGAAGAGTAAAGTATTGCAATATAACATGTGACTAAGTACCGTGATCTAATATGTGACTTGCATTAATTACTAGGAGATCGATATAACAACATTTTAAATATAATCATTATATCGTAATTAGCTAACAGTGGACTTTGACAGTTTGTCCCGGTAGTTTTACACCTCATAAATAGAGATAAATCATGTCCAATGAGTATCAAAATTGATGCTTTTTTCATAACGAATTTATATTATATAACTAATTTTTTTTAATATATTTATTTTATATGTTAATCTCCTTTGTTTAATCATTCGTTTATTTTGGCATATTACATAAACTTACCATTTAACTTGGCCTCGATTAGATTTTATTTATGCTCTTCAATTTTGGTTGTGCACAAGTAGGCAGTTAAATTTATATAAAATGAACAAGTAGGCACACGTGTCCATGTGGCATAATAAATGTAGGACGCCGTGTAGGATGCAAAATTGTCATGTAGGATGCCATGCAAGACGAACACATCTACTTGTTCAACTTATTACAAAGTTAAGTGTCACCTAGTGGACAAGCAAAGTTGAAGAGCGTGGATAAAATCTGAGGCCAAATTGAAAGGCATATTTATGCCTCAAATATAATAATTATTCAAGAATTCAATTCTCTTGTGATGGTCAATTCTTATGACATTGATATATATGATGCCGCAAATAAAAGGAGGAAAACTACATTGATATACCCTAAAGTATTCATAAGTTTGTCTTTTCTCATTCGGTATTTGAGACACGTGCTTTGACTCGATTAATTTAGATTCGTGCAGAAAAATGCCACTTAAACAGTAAAGCATCTCAATATAACATGTTACTAAGTACCATAATATAACATGTGACTTGTATTAATTACCGAGAGATAGAAATAATAATATTTTAAATATTTTTTTATATCATAATTAGCTAACAATAGACTTTGACAGTTTGACCTGATAGTTTTGCACTTACAAATAAAGGCAAATCATGTCCAATGAGAATCAGTTGACCTCTTCTTATAAAAAAAAATTATATTGTATAACTATTTTATTTTAATATATTTATAGTGTATGTTTATCTCCTTTACTTAATCATTCATTTAGTATTCAATTAGTTCGGACTTGTTTAGTATTGAATTGGAACCAAGACAAAAAAAGTTTTATGCCCTTTAAGTTGGCCTTAGATTTTAAATATGTCCTTTAATTTTGGTTGTGCACAAGTAGACACCTAAAATTGTATAAAGCGAACAAGTAGAAACATGTGTTTAATGTGGCATAATACACGTAAGATGCCACGTATGGTGTAAAAATCACCACGTAAGACGCACGTGTTTACTTATTCAACTTATTAGAGATTTAAGTGTCTACTTGTGTACAACCAAAGTTGAAAGATATGGGTAAAATTTGAGGTCAAGTTGAAAGGCATGTTTATGATTATGCTGTTTATTTTTTAATATTTTAAAATTTTATTAATAGAAATCTTCAAGTATAATAATTGTTCAAGAATTTAATTCTCTTGTGATGGTCAATTGTTGTGACATTGATATATATGATTCCACAAATAAAAGGAGGAAAACTACATTGATGTCGTCATGGAGTATTTATAATGTTTTTTTGTTTCTCATTCGGCATTTGATACATGCGCTCTGATACTTGATTGATTTAAATTCGTACATCCCACTTAAAGAATAAAGCATCTCAGTATAACATGTGACTAAGTATTGCGATATAACATGTGCCTTGTATTAATTACTAGGAGATCGAGATAAGAATATTTTAATGTATTTATTATATCATAATTAGCTAATAATAGACTTTGACGGTTTAACCTGGTAGTTTTGCACCACAAATAGAGGTAAATCATGTCCAACGAGAATCAATTGGTATTTTTTCATAAAGAATTTATATTGTATAACTAAATTTTCGTTAATATATTTATACTATATGTTAATCTCCGTTATTTAATCATTTGTTTATTTTGACATAAAATAAGCATGTGTCTATTTGTTCGACTTATTTTAATGTAAGTGTTTATTTGTGTACAATCAAAGTTGAAGGATATGGATAAAATCAAAGGCCAAGTTTAAAGACATATTTATATTTATGCCGTTTATTTTTTAATATTTTAATATTTTTTTAATAAAAATCCTCAAATATAATAATTGTTCAAGAATTTAATTCTCTTGTGATGGTCAATTGTTGTGTCATTGATATATATGACTCTGCAAATAAAAGGAAGAAAACTACATTGATATCACTATGCAGTATTCATAATGTTTTTTTGTTTCTGATTCCATATTTGATACACGCGCTTTGAGACTTGATTGATTTAGATTCGTGTAGAAAGATGTCATTTATAGAGTAAAGCATCTCAATACACCATGTGACTAAGTACCGCAACATAACGTGCGACTTGCATTAATTATTAGGAGATCGAAATAATAATATTTTTAATGCATTCATTATATCGTAATTAATTAACAATAGACTTTGACGGGTTGACCCGATAATTTTGAATCTCAAAAATAA
>JBDJHY010000014.1:16214583-16225553 GCA_039654485.1 Withania somnifera | reverse complement strand
CTTGGTTCTAGATAGGGTGGGTGATAGTGACCTCAAGATATAGATTTATCCATTAGTCGTTTGCCACACACCTGTCAAGTCTTTGAAAAATAAGCTCAATTCTATTGGAATATCTCTTGTTTGTCCAGGTAAACTTAGGCCCTCTAAACCCCAGGTAAATCATTTTACAGCTGTTAAGGCATTCCCAAAATCTTTTCACTCTATTGCTATTAATACTATTATCAACTAAGTTCTCGGAGCTATGAATGATGTCGTTAAAATCCCCTTCCATGAGCCAAGGCCCATTGTATTGGTTGGAAATATTACACAAATCAACCCAAAGATTAGCCCCCGTATTTAAGTCAGGGCTAGCATAAATAGCGTAAAATAACCATTGGATGGAAGAGGGGAGTACCTTCACCTTGGTGTGTATCCCTTGAAGTGTGACATGCATATCCTCCAGAATAAGTAAATCATTGTGCACAGTGATCCCTCCAGATCGACCTATTACTTCAACTTGCACCATTTACTCAAAGTTGAAACATGTATTTAGAGTACTATGGTCTGACATTTTTGTCTCCATCAAAATTAGCACTGTCGGATTGTGAGCAGCGATCAGTTTCTGGCAGTGCCTTTTGAAGTTTAGACCGTTTGCACCTCGTGTGTTCCAAATCAGAAAATTCATAAGATTAGACTAGGGTGGGGGTGGATTCATTCTATACCTAGGTTGCCCTGTTTGCTCCATTATCAGTGAGGCTGGTCATGTGGCTATCATAATCAACATCATCAGAGAAAAATCCTTCAAGAGTGGGTGAATGCGGTAAAAATTAACTCTATGACATTACTTTCTGAATTCTCATTGACAAGCGTTTTCCCGTAGTATTACCTCTGTTACTAGGTCTCAAAGTTCTTCTGATAGAGCTTCCATATCTTGGTTTCTCCTCCTTATCATGTCTACTGCTGGTCAGCTGCTTTTGTTGTGGTTTCCTGCCCAGTTGGTGCCTACTATTGAGGCATGGTGGGGTCGATATTGGAGGATCGCATGGTAGCAGTAGGGGCATTTGTGAGCTGCCTAGATATGACATAGTTGGGAAGAATGACCTTATCTGAAGTGTGTCTACCATCAATACAATGTGGTCGTCCATGGTCATGGATCCCAGATCTGCGTCATGGGCTCTCTCCAGCGTTGTCGTTTAAACTTGGGACCAGAGTCCCGCATTGCGTTCTCCAGCAACTCCTTCACGACCGGGGCCAAGTAGGCCATGTCTTGAATTAGTATGGTGGCTGACAACTCTCCATTGAGTAATTATAAAGTTATTAATTTCCCCTGGAGTAATGTTGCCAGCAATGACGTCGGTGTTCTTGCTGGTGGAGGCATCGGTGATGCAAATAGTGGTTCACTGGGTGGTGGTGCCTGGTTCTTCATTTTCAACTATGGGAGAGGGAGGTTGGAAAGGCTTTTGGTGGTGGGTGGGAAATGGGACTGTTTGGGGTGGGTTGGGTAGTATAATGTACGAATTTGTGAGATTAATGGCAGATGGGAGTGAAGTGACGACCATTACAATGGATAATTTCCATGAAGGTTATCGTGGGGGACAGGTGTGTTGGGGTTTGCATAGAGGTACTTGCATTAGAGAAGGGTGTTGGAGGGGTATGTTGTCTCCTTCGTGTAAGAATGGAGGGACGAAAAGTTGTTCTTCAATTTAATTTGGCCCAAAATTTTGTTTAGAAAATCCCGTACCAGGTGAAGGAAAATTCTTCGTTGTAGCGGCATTTTTTTTATTTTCTTTAGATGCAACATTGAGTATTTGCTGCTGGTGGTTGGCTTGCTTGAGTGGCTCGTTCGACGCATTTAAAGCTGGTGCAGCTTTTCCAGTGGCATTTAATGGCGCCATTGACTTTGCTATCGGAAGGGACGCGTTGGGTGCATTCTGCACGTGCGTCTGTGGCGTCGTAGTTGACGGGGCGTTCATCATTTTCTTTTCTTCGTTGAAATAAACAATTTCCTGTTGCTCCTTTGGTTATGGGTTCAGATGTCGTTGGTTTAAGGTATGCCAATTTTCTCGAGGAGAGTGACGACCGACTGATGAGGTGCGTAGCCGGTTTCGGGCAGTGGAAATCCATAACAAGTTGGATTTTAATGGGGTAATTCTTATCAGTGTCTCCAATCTTCCCACAGATAGTACATATGATACATTCTCCCTCGTACATAATTTTTTGCTTGTGGCTTCTGATGGAGATGGAAGCTTTGATCAAAATTTCCAATGGTACTTGAATGCATATTTTAACATATCTTCCTCATAGTGTAGCAGAGGTACATATGTCTATTTCAGGAGCTCTCCAAGCGTCCTTCCGATCTTCTTCGGGATTTGTTTGTCAGAACTCTATCGGTAATTGCAATAGTCTAATCTATATTGCGGTGAGGGGAAGTTTAGCCTTTTTAGGAACAAAGTTGGGGTCTCATTTTTTAATCGATAGGAAATTCCCTGCAACAAACTAAGGTAAGTTTCCAAATAAGTCAAAATCTTAGCGGAATCTTCCTTTGTCAGCCATTCCTATGTCAGCTACTACTTTGCCAGAGACCAAGTATCCTGTATCTTAAGATTTAAGAGGAGGTAGAAGAATTGCACTAGCCAACTAATTTGGGGGTGAATGCACTAAATTGTTTACCTAGTGAATACATTAGACTCAAGGTTAATTATAGTGGCTAAAGCATCGAGTAAGGGTCAAATGATGACCTTTACGTTAGCTAAAGGGGACCCGTAGTCCTAGGCGTTTCCCAAATTGATAGTTCTCCAAGCCAATCTTCTGATTGCATTTTTCTATTTGCATTAGCTTAATTCTTAACTTGAAATCCTCATCCCTTTGGGTACGAGCCTGACTTTTTAGCCAGTTATCTTACATCAAGTAATTTGGGCGATATCATCTACATAGTAGACTAAAGAAAAATGTTACCTATATGTGATTTCACTTCTCCAAAACTCACCAAAGCCACAAATCGACTAACTATTAGTATAAAGCTTCTACTCAGTCTCCTCACATGAAGGAGAGAAACCAAAAGACATTAAACAAAAGAAGTTGAACTAAAATGCAGAATCAGTTTACGGTTGTTTACAAATATGCATACACATTTGGATTCTCTTATTTATAGTGACAAATGCACGAACTTCTGCGTAGAAATCACGGAAAGCAAAAACAAAAGTAACAACATAAGTAAAGATAGTCTATCAATTTAAGTATACTGTCACTGCCAGAAATATAATAGCCAATTGCCTAATTGTATAGGCAAATCAGAGGCCAATGTTTCCACACTACCGGAGCCCAAGTTTTACCAAATTCCAAATAAAAGACAGTAAAGTTACAGTATACACAGAGGTCAAAAGATATATAACAGCATCGAGAGAACTGCAGATCTATCATGGCAACAAGCAATGTAAGAGCACTTAAAATGAAGTTACCTACTCTACTAGTACGAAATCAGGTATCTATCTCTGATGATTATGCCTAAGACATCTTAATCACTAACCTGAGTTGTAGGTCTACCCTTTCCAGAAAAGAATCCAGCTACTAGTACAGCAAGTGGTGTAAGCCTTTTGATGGCTATATACATAGGAATATTTACTCCTTTCAAGCTTGCTAAAGCAAATCCCACGTTCGCATTGTAGAACAATGAAACTGGAAAAAGTCTTTTCGCGGTCTCTGCATTTAATTCTCTGGCTTTTGTGTATCCCATGACTCTACCAACATGTATGAGCAAAGCTGTTGCTATTTGCTAAGAACAGTGTATAGTCCAGTAAACAAGGAAAAAATTGTAAGAACAAAAGAAACAAAAATCAACAGTCAGCGAGATGTAAGACTAGAATCCAATGTGTTGTGCGTATTCAGCATACTGATAAGTCATGTTATTGTACCTGGAGTGTGAGAAGAGTCATAGAGTGGGCATATTGCATGATCACTGCCTTGTTGATGAAAACCATAGCCATTGAAGCAATGCCATAGGAGAATGCAGCAAATAAACTGCCGTTTAGTACATGTGTTCTGTTAGTCAATAAGTTCCTAGAAACCATATACAATGGTATAATTTAAACAGACAAGAGATGGTTGGTCTTATGTACAAGACACTCCACTTCCAACCAAGAGGCAGCAGGTTAATTTGTTCAAGTCACGGAAAGGGGGAAAAAAGGAAAAAGCCATTGCCCTTGTTGGCCTATGGATTGCAGTAAGGTTTATCATATAAAAGATTATATAACTCCGAACAGCATGATCATAATATACTTTTATATTCTCACACTTAGCATATCCCTTTCGTTCTAAGATTGCGAAAGTAGAATGAGACTACTCTTAATTACTTGATCATTTGGTCTTCCTAATATATATTGCTTTCTAAAAGGATGTAAGGACATGTCTACCTCCATATATATACTCCCATTTTCACTAGGCTATTTTATTCAATAAAGCTCCACGAGCCTATTATGCATTCCTCTTAGGGTATAAGAGATATAAGAGTCTCTCAAAAACCCCAAGCTTTCGGGAAGACTGGCATAGTGGAGAAGAAATGTGTCGCTTGGTCAACTGAAATAGATAATGTTCCCTTCTTTTTTGCTTAATTCTTCCAGAAACAGATAACAGAAACATTCACTTCACTCTTTAGTCATCGACAGATGCTGCTTCATCAGCCATTTCAAATTTTGATTTCAGCAAGTTGCCACAAGATTCAGTAGATGCAATTTATGAGGAAATTACCAAACGGGTAAAAAATGTCGAAAACAAACAACAAAACTAAAAATACAACAAGGAGGTGAAGAATTAATTGTCTAAATATGAAGACAATGGAATTGTCAGTTGCAGGCAGCAACAATAACAACAAAGTAGGGCCTGGGGAGGGTGGAGCGTCAGAGCTTATACCTACTTTGGGAGGTAGAGAGGTGTTTCTAATAGACCCTAGCTCAAGGAAAAGCATATCAAAGCAGATCAAAAAAGAAATAATGGAAGTGAAGAACTCATAGTAAAATAATATAGAAAGCATATCAAAGCATTCCGAAAAAAGAATAGTAACTGTGACAACAGAATAGTTTGATAATCGACATACAAGAGACGGTAGCAAAAGAAATAATACGGCTACTAGTATGCAAGGATGCACAATCTCCAAAAAAAATTTACTTGCATGCAGTAACTAATTTAATTGAAAGAAAACGAACCTCAAATAATGACTTGCATCCATAATCTCCATTTGTCCCTCAAACAAAAAGGAAAGTATTCCTTCAGTAACAGAAAATCTTTGAACCCCAAAGACAGCCTTAGACTTACTTCATAGCCAGTCCTTAATTTACATAAAATTCTGTGATTCAATCAAGAAATTAGAAAAGAAGAACACCCCAATTGAAATAAGATAAAAAAAAATATTAGTATCACATCCACTCCAAATCAGTTAACCAAATCAATCTCTGCTTGAGATTGCTCAGTTTGATCTCAAATACAGCTTTCAATTAACTCAAAGACAAATCTTTTGCACGAAATTATATCAGAATCTCTATAATTAAAGCACTAAATTAATGGTGAAAAAACTCAGATAAACCAGAATGAAAACCTACTTCAGATATAGCTTTCAATTAACAACATCATACCCAGTACCCTGTGTAGTCCCACAAGAGTTCTTGGGAGGATAGAGTGTACAGAGATGTTAACTCTACCTCAGAACAGTTTTCATTAGACCCTCGGCTCAACACAATAGCTCTCAATCAACTCAAAAAATAAATCTTGTGCATGAAAAATCATCGAAATCTCTATAATTGAAGCATGAAATTGGAGAATAAAAGCACCCAGATAAAGATAAACCCAAAAGCACAATACCCACTTTCCAAAATAACAAATCAAATCACCTGTTATATATGTAAGTATATAGGAATTCTTGTAATTACATAGTCTTTTATGGAATTTGTATGAGTATATAGTAATTGAAAAATGGGGGGATCAAGAAAATTTCAAGTGTGGAGTGTAGAGAGTGAGTGTGGGAAGAAATCTCAAGGGCAAAGAAAGGGATATTTCTTTATGATAATAATAATAATTTTTATTTGATGATGCTGACTATTGGCCATTATCATCGGCGGCTTCAAGGTAAAAGCAAATGTGCCGGATTATGCGGTTGGGGCTTAACTTCTCTAACGTGTCTGCTCTACTTTTCTTTTTTTTTTTTTCTTCTTTATTATCACATTTGTCATTG
Organism: Withania somnifera; assembly: GCA_039654485.1. Taxonomy (NCBI): domain Eukaryota; kingdom Viridiplantae; phylum Streptophyta; class Magnoliopsida; order Solanales; family Solanaceae; genus Withania; species Withania somnifera. Next base: position 16,219,354 of record JBDJHY010000014.1, on the reverse strand, counting down.
AAATTACCACTATAATTACCGTCTTTATCATTATAATTATATCTATTGTCCTCACTATCATCTTTACTGCTGCCACCTTCACTATCAGTGGCTACCTCAAATGTAAACAATTTCTGCTTGCCAACCAACTCCACAATCACAATTAGTATTATATGTAGTTACTATCAATATACGTTCTTCAGCAATTATTATTATTGTTACCGTCATCATTATCTCCATCACCGTCATCATTATTTCCACCACTACTACATGCTTTCAAACCCTGCTATCAACCATCTCTACGATAACCACAATACTACCGGCAATTACTATCAAAATATCCTCAACTATCATACATTCTCTCGTCACGCCAATTACTACCATCAATAAACTTCACCATCACACCCACCATTACCACTATCAATCGCGACAGTCAATCACCTTTACAACAACTATCTTTCAACTACGATTATTAGCCACTAAAACTATCATAACCATTACTATTACGAACCACCTCCATCATCACTAGCATATAAATATTTTATTTCTTACTAAATAATAATCTTATATTATTTTTTAAATATTTATTTTTTATTTAAATTCTATAATTATTATGTTTACAAACAAATAAATTAAATACATTCAAATACTGAAAAATAAAGAGTTTTAATGTTCAATGTTTAGATTTAAGAACCACATTTTAATCATTCAAATTCAAACGTTTTAATCAGGAAAAGAGGAAAGGATGGGATGCTCGGATTACTTACAGTAAGTTTTTCACTGAATTTATTATGATTATTGTTAGTTATAAATAAAATGAGGTTTAATTAGCTTTTAAAAATATTATTTATTAGTTTTAATATGTATAAATTAAGGTTCAAAATAGAGGATCTAGTGAAAAAGTAAATACTCCATCAACTTTATTTAATAGCTTCACTTGTAAAAAAGGACAAATGCTATAAAGTACAGGGATAAATGTGTGCTTATTAAGTTTTGATTAATGTGCTTATTATTAAGTTTTAATTAATGTCAAAAGGACACTAGTAAACCAAACCTCCCCAAACAAGAGGGTAAATATGACTTTAAGAAAATCAACTCAAAAACTGAGAGATAAAATAAATTGAGAGTTTTCAGATAAAATGGCAGTCCATTCCAAGCTTTCACTTCCTTCAGGTACTTCAATCTTCACCCATTTATGTGTCTCTGATTTTAAATTGATACAAAGTTTAAGAAAGAATTTTTTTTTTTTTTAAATCATGTAATTATATAAAACGTATTAAAAATATTTTTTATATTATAATTATAGATATATAACAGAAAAAAATTAAAATTTAAAATCTGACAAAAACCAATAGTAGGATCAAAAAGAAAGTAGAACAAAAATTAAAACGGAGGAAGTACTAAATATTGTACCTTGTAATTTATTTATCATATTATTTTATTATAATTATCATTTTCTTCTAATATGCTTTGTCATACTTATGCAGTAATTTAGCTTAGTTTCTTCACTTTTGTTATTTTCTGGATTGAGGGTGCATGAGAACAGGCTCTCCACCTTAGCTGCATACACATTATTTTTTTTCAATTCTAATTTTAAAATTATACTGATTATGTTATTATTTATTTTCTCGATTTGTGGGTGCATGAAAAACGACTCTCTACCTTCTTCTGAGTTAGCCTAAGGTCTGCATACGTACTATTTTTTCCGGACTTTGATTTTAATTTTTAAAGTTATTGTAAAATCCGCATACATACTATCCTTCCCCAATTTTAATTTTAGAACTATACTGGCATATTGTTGTTTGTTCATTATTGTTTATTTTACACAAATTACCAGTCACATACATACATTATACATGATTATATACACATATCGGTAAATTTTTCATTTCTTTTTGTGTATTTTGGTTTTTAATCTTTTAGAATCTCCCCAGGAAAGCAGCAACAGCAGCAGTCCAAATTCACTAGCCAATAAGTGGTGAAGTTCCTTAATTTCTCTCTATCTTTTCTTAATTAAGCTAAAGGAAATTCCTCATATGTGTAACAATTGCTTGTAATTTTGTTTTTTTCCTTTGATATAGAGATCAATACCTATACGCATATTAACAGTGGGGAAGAAGAGGTCACAAGGAGTGCAGCTAATAGTTGATGAGTATATAAAGAAGCTCAAGTATTATTGTAGTGTTGATGATGTTCGCATCAAGTCTAATCCTAAAAATGTTTGGTATGTTGAAATCTTATCCTTTTTTGTGTATATTTGAATTGAAAATTTGTGGAACTTTGTGAAACTCTCATCTAAATTTGCTACCTTAGAACCGTTATAGTTACGGGCGCGCTCAACGGCTCCCATATCATCAGGTCACCAAATTCCCTTGACCTTCCAACACTGGGCAGACGTCAGGCCCCATACATGGTCGTACGACTTTGGGAGACCTGTGTTTTTGGTAAACAATTACCTAGGCCTGGTCATTGAGCACTAGATGACTCAGGAACTGAGTCAGGTAGGACTGAGGGGTTCCTCCTAAGTTCCAAACTCACTTAGGTGGAAAATTACACTATTTATACATAGATAATTTTATTTTTCTTACATATATATATGTAGTAGATGCTGAACTCCTTTTGCCTTCTTCATGTGTTTACTTCTTCATATTTCGAATTCCATTAATGAAAATCTTGGCCCTGTCCTGCTAGATGTAGTGCTCCATTTCACTTAGGCAGTAAAATATTGAAGTGGTTGGCCTTCCAACAACAACAACTACACCTCAATCTCAAACAAGTTGGGGTCGGCTATATGAATACTAGAAATGCTTGGTGTGTTGAAATTTTGTCCTTTCTTTTTTTACCGAAGATTGTATATTTCAATTGGAAGTTGGTGGTAATTTGTGAATTCTAGTCTGTGTATTTAAACATTAGATGTAATGGTCTATTTCACTTAGGCATTAAGATGTTGAAGTGAATGAACCTTCCAACGGAACAATAGCTTGGCCTTAGTCCTAAACAAGTTGGGTTGGTTATAAGAATCCTCACTGACCATCTTCTTGAGTTAAGTTTGGCCCAGAAATTCTCGGTGTGTTGAAATTCTGTCCCTTTTTTCACAGTTGGTATATTTCAATTGGAAACTGGTGATATTTGTGAGTTCTAGTCTATGCGTTGAGCACTAGATGTAATGATAATTTCATTTAGGAACTAAGATGTTGAAGTGGCTGGACCTTCCAATAGAACAACAACTACGCCTTAGTCATAAACAAGTTCAGTCAACTATATGAATCTTCGCTGACCAACTTCTTGAATTAAATTCAGCTCAGAAATGCTAGCGGTGTTGAAATTTGTGGCTCTTTCTTTTGGCAAAGTTGGTATATATTCAATTGGAAATTGGTGAAATTTTGTTAGTTCTGTTCTTTGTGTTGAACACTTGATGTAGTGGTCCATTTCACTTAGACATTAAGATGTTGAAGTGATTGGAAGCTCCAACAGAACAACAACTACACATTAGTCCCATAAAAGTTCGGGGTTGGCCAGATGTATCCTCATTGACAATCTTCTTAATTTAAATTTATCCCAATATGCTCAATATGTTGAAATTTCATCTTTTTTTTTTCCGGTCAAAGTTGGTATATTTCAATTGCTAGTTGGTGAAAATATGTGAGTTCTGATCTTTGGGTTGAGCACTTGATGTAGTGATCCTTCTCACTTAAGTTTTAAGAACTTGAAGTGGTTGCACACTCCAAAAAGAACTTAAAAAATTAGGTGGTTGTTTGATTGTTTCATATCCTTAGTTAGAACTATTTATAGATATTCCATTGTCCCTACCGGAATCCATTGGCAATAAGTTTGCCTATCATGGACGAGATGTAAGTCCCACAAAGATTATTTTGTAATGAAAAAGCATTTAAAAGTAGGTTAAGGTACACAAAATATTATATTGGATTTGAAGAAAAGAATGTGAATACAAAAATCAAGCGATTCAGTTTGAACATCAAAGGGCGATTAATCAAGTCCGACAACGAGTTTTCCAACAAGCCTTACGAGGAGCTCTAGGAACTCTGAATAGTTAACTTTCACTATGAGTCGCCCAAATTTTAATGGTAGAACAACATAAACTGAAGGTTATCGTCGAACTTAAAAGAAAGTTCAAATATGTTAACTTCCTAGCATACACAAGTATACGTGGTCTCACAAGTAATACAGTGGCTCTTGCGAGCTGGATGTCGAACCTACAGGGACTTAGAATTTTGAATTAGAATTGCCAAGTGATTCTAGTAAGATTTTAATCTATAAATGCAACGTAAAAGAACAGGATAAGAGAGTGGTAATATTGTAGTTCTAACATAACTATAGATACGTAAATTAAATATAGGGTGAAACAACCAAACAAGATAGATATAAACAAAAGTCACAGGGTTATGGCAGTGTTCAGTGATACATATATTCCCACGGGAGTCTCATCAGATTATGTGAGGCTCACGCTATTCCCATTCTCATTATTGGGGGAAGCAAAAAGATGTCTATGGGAAGCAAAAAGATGTCTATCTGCAAAACCATCGAATCTATTACTTCATGGGAGGATCTGGCAAGAAAGTTCTTGATTCGGTTCTTTCCATCCGGAAAGACAGCGAGGCTAAGAAGTGAAATTTTCAATTTCAGGTAGAGTTCGGGAGAAAATATATAGCAAGCTTGGGAGAGATTCAAAACTTTGCTCCGGAATTGCCCACATCACCAGCAATCCAATGAAGTGTTGCTGCATACTTTTATTTGTTGGACCCCGGTTGGTTAACGAGAATCGTCCCTTCGT
>JBDJHY010000014.1:16102106-16113435 GCA_039654485.1 Withania somnifera | reverse complement strand
ACTGGTGTTTCACCCATCTCTGCCACATACAGGATCAGCTAACATCAACTCTCAATATAAAGTTAAATCCACATCTAATTGTACGTTCTATTCAATATCATCAAAAAGGTAGATCATACCACCAGTAATGTAACTTAACAATACAATGTGTCCTGATGAGCAAACTTAAATCATCACTTTGATTTATCATCAAATGAAGATGGTCTATATCATTTAACAGAAAATGGATCAAATATCCATTTGCTACTACACCACTCCCCCAAGCAAACAGAAGCAAAGCTAAAAGGACCTAGGGGTTACTACTACACCACATTAACACATCGCCTTGTGCAGATAATATAGTCGAGGAAGAAGGGAAAACAAGAAGAAAACCTGGAAGTTCAAAGGATATTCACATATATGAAATGTCAGATTCTGTGTAAGAAGGTAACAAAAATTTAATGCCCGTCCATCAGAATCATTTCGTGTACTTTTACATCCCTTCACTTTTCTCTATTCCATCAAAATATCTCAACTACATGGATCAGAACACACATGCATAAGGCGACAATAAATGACCAGTCTTTCCAATACTCTTCCACTGGTTTATTTCTTTCTGCATTCAAAACTCTAAAGCTTATCCAAAACTAAAAGTATAGGAATCTTTTAGCTGCTAACATTTCAAAACAAGAAACCATTTCAGACACAGCACAAGGTCTTTCTAATAGACTTCAAAATACTCAACTAAAACACACACTTGCTTAACTATAAGGGTGTAAATCAATTTCCACTCCATATCAAGCAACCATAACCGACCACAGAAACTCATAACTTATAATACAAATAAAAAGCACGGATCAGAATACACAAACATAAAGACGACAACAGTGACTAGTTCTTTCAATGCTCTTCCAGCTCTCACACACCTCGACTAATTCCAAGGGATACCCGTTAGTCTGACACCTCCCTAAAATCTAATGCTTACCCAAAACTACAAAGTAATATTTAAGCTGCAGCTAACATTCCAAAGACAGCACAAGACCTTTCTAATAGACTTCAAAATACTCAACAACAACACACACACACTTGCTTGCTCAACTATAAGGGTGTAAATCAACTCCCACTCCATATCTAGCAAACATAACAGACCACAGAAAATCATATCTTATAATACGACTAAAAAGAATGGATCAGAATACACAAACATAAAGACAACAAAAGTTGACTAATCCTTTCAATGCTCTTCTAGTATTATCTTTTAAAACTAAGTGTCCAAACCAAATTTCACGCACCTCAACTAATTCCACAAGATACCTGCCACCTCCCAAATCTAATACTTACCCAAAACTACAACAACATACCCAGTAATTTTTTGTAAATGAAATAGCAAAAATAGCACCCCGTAGAAAATAATACAACAATCTATCTAAACAGCAAACCCCATTTTAATGCCAAAGGCAGGCCACTACCCTACTACTAGCACGCGAAACACCCTACCAGCAGGAACTCACACCTACCCCTAATCTACCACCCTAATTCGCGTCTTTCACAGCTTCCTATCCTAGGTCATGTCCTCGATGAGCTATAACAGCTCCATGTCATGTCGAATCACCTCCTTCCAATACTTCTTCGGTCTACTACCTCACTTGAAACCATCCAACAAGACCCTCACACCTGCGTACTGGAGCATCCGAACCCCTCCTCATCACAGCACATGAGCTTTCTAATTGGCTTCTAAATACTCAACAAAACACACTTGCTTAACTTTTATAACCATGGTGTCCAACCAACTTCCGCACACCTTAATACCTGCCACCTCCCAAATATCTAATACTTTCCCAAAACTAAAAATATAATCTTTAACATTTCAAACACAGCACAATAACTTTCTAATAGACTTCAAAACACTCAAAAACAAACACACACTTGCTTAACTATACGGGAGTAAATCAATTTCCACTACAGATATAGAAGACCTAACAGAACAATGTAACTCAGATCTTCAAATAAAACTAAAACCCCACTAAATTTCACATGAAATTTTTAAAAAAAAATTAAAGAGCAGAAAATGTGTATAAAACCTGATAAAATTCATGTAAATAGAGCATAAGAAGAGCATTTTCATGGAGATTTACCTTGGAATTGTGGAAGTGAATGTAAGGAAGAGTTGGTGATCGAGGGGGGATGTGAGTGAGAGCTGGGTGCGGCAAATATATGTGAGATGTGTTTATTAGGGTTTTTTGATTATTTGGATCTGGCCGGGTTTGCTCATCTTGGCCCAATTGATTTACACAAATGGTCATCTTCTAAGAGTACTATTTAGATTTGTTCACATTTGATATAACAGCCCTTTTGGCCAAGAAAATAATATTTTACAGAGTTGGAGTTTGTTTGGTCATATTTTTTGTAAAAATATTTAATATTTAAATATATGTTTTTAAAATTCAAAAAAAAAATTAAATATAATGTAATGTAAATGGAGTTATTATATGTAATAAAAGAATACTTGTTTTCACTTTTTAAAAAAATTGATTTTTTTTTTAATTTTCATTGCCAAACACCAAAAATGAAAAGAATACAAAAAAAGCGAATTCTTTTTATGTCAAATGCCTGCTAAATTACATAATTAACCAAACATGGTTACTTTTACATTTATCCCACCACTTTTTAAAAACTATGGAATATACCATTTTTCTTAAGGCGGGATACATAACTTATGATACTTCTCATATATTACATGTCTAACCACGTATCTAATCGACTTAACATATATCCGTATGTATCTGGAGGGTTACTTGAGTTATGAATGAAGCTTAAGTTATGTATAAGGACTCTCAGTATGTATTTGAAGGGTTTCTTATCTCTTGAGTTATGTATCGCGTCCCTCCGTATGTATCACTGGTATGAAACGTAATTTCGAGAAATAGTAATGTGTTTTATAATAATGTGTTTTATGTAGTTTACGCATAAAAAAATATCCATTGTTAATAATTTGTTCTAAACATCTAGCCCAAATAATAAGTTTAGATTTCCAACTAATAATTTCCTTTTAAGGTCATTGTTTAGATTTTGTCCTTATTTTTAAAAGTTGTGCAATATGAACTATAGTTTAATATTTGCTCATTTTTAATATAAACTGTGGACTATTTGGACATTAATATTTAACATGTAACTAGAACTTATTTTTATGTCTGAAATTTTATATGACTAATTCAAATAAAATAACCAAACTTATATTGTATGTGCATGAATTTCGAACAACTTCAAAGAACAACTGAATTGCTCCCACATATGGTAGATGTTCAATCAAATGTTTATCAACTTCATACACTTATACCTAAATTTCGAACAAAAATGACTACAATGACAACATATTCAATAAATTCCCACCAAGCGGGTCTAGAAATGGTAAACTGTATGCAGTTTATACCACTATCTCATAAGTGAGGTAGGAAAGTTGTTTCTGAAAAATCTTCGGTTCACGACAAAAATCACAGTCTAGTACGTTCTTCAAATCTAATGGGAAAAAAAAGGATAGTGGCACATGATCGACATGCATAAACAGATATATGCTCATATAGATATATGTTCTTCATTTCAATCATATGAATTAGATTTTGTCACGAAGTATAGTGGCGGCAAGGGAAGTTACTGAGAGGGAAAGACTACGATAAATACTTAAAAATTCATTCCTGATATGTTAAAAGTTTATCTGTATATAATATTTATATCAAATAAAAAAATACTTGACACATTTTTTTATAACGATTCACTAAACCATAACCAATTAATCAATTACACATCCTTACTTTAGTTTATGACTTAATAGTATGATCTGATGATGTTAACATCAAACGCAAATATTTTTTACACTCAGTTGACAACAAATGTAAGACATACCTTTTCCATACACACATGCTATTACTTAATTCAGTAATATACTTTATTTGAGCCCAGATCTATAAAAAATATCCTCTTTGCCTTCATAAGTCAGGGATAAGGTCGGGGTAAGGTCTGGCATGCACACCACCCTCCTTAGACCCTTCTTATGGAATTATACTGAGTACGTTGTTGTTTTTGTAATTGAGTAACATATATCACAACTTGCATAAAATTTCTACTTGTTAAGGTGAATTTGCAGTAGACATACTGCTGCAAACTTCCCTATGAATGCACCACACTCCACTTCAGCTTAGTACTGTCGCACTTCAGCAAACTCAATGTTCATTGTGGGAAGCATTTGTATTATGGAAGTCACTAAAATGTCCATTATCTCTGTTCATTTGATCGATCAACGAGTGCCTTATCACTCGATATAGGAGCCAAGTAGTAGCCAGTAGCTGCTGGTAAGTTGGAGTTGCTCGAGATATCTACTTGCAATATCTCTCCTATCCGTATCAGAATGTTGTACGCTAAGTTTAAAAGAACGCGAGAGTATGCTTCCAGAGTTAAATGTCCAATGTCCTACAATGATACAGAAAGAACAATGATTAATCGCAATCTCATTGAGAATTTATCAGCACGTATGTGTACCTTATAGCAACATACAGATATATACATATAAATCATAATGCAGGACAAGACAATTATCTCACATCTAGAATGTCGTAGTTATCCTCTATATACAGATGATCATTCTTATTAGCTGCATTTGATGAATTTACTAGTGGATTTACGGATCCTTATAGCTACGCAATGACAAAATCTCAAACAGTATTTAAAAGGAGAGACTTTTCTGCTGATTAAGTTGTAGAATCATCTTTTCATCAAACTTTACTAGTGGATACGATTCTCACCGTGCCATACTGGATCTTTGTGACATTGAGGAACGTCTGAGGAAGGTTAGGATATTTAATTTTCAGCTGTTGCAAAAGAGCTTCTGCTCGGCTCAATAAGACCTCCAATCTGTCTAGCTCGGATATTGGATCTTTTACGAAAGACCAAGATCTTCTGGCTGGAGATTTTCCGGTAGCTTGATCAATTAATCTCTCTTTCCATGAAATAATAGCTCCCTCTAACCTGTTAACAACTTCAAGCGCGCCGTTTGCAGATGTCAAGTTCAAGGAATTGAATATTTCCTCAGCAGAAGTTGATTCTGCTGTCAGGTTCTTGTAAAGGTCGTCCCCGAGGCTTGTCCTTCCAGACTGCAAGAATGAACGGATCAAATCACGCAATTTCATCAAATTAAATACAAGATAGCAAAAGGTACATAGAACTTAAACTCAATAGCAAATTGCTTTAGTGAGAACTCTCTTGCCTTAGGGAGTGCATCCTTGATAACTGTTGGAACAAGCATGTCATCCAAGACATTTTCATTGATAGCTTTTGCTGCCTTGTATATTTGATTCACCAATTTTCGCTGATTCAGCAATTTCTTTCTTTCAATGTCAGACAGCCCGTCTACGGGTACCTTGGGTGAAGGAAGACACCACTTTGGGCTTTTTCCTTCTGCTCGACTACTCACTTCTGTATAACAAAACTCAGTATTAACCATTGAATCCAGTGTCTCCTATCAAGTCGAGAAAGAAACCTTAAGTAAGTGGTGATCAGTCGGAGTAAAAACAAAGTGGTAGAGATTAAAAGGATTTAAGGACCACCTACGAGAAGCATTGAGTCCAACTTCCGAAGTGCTGGAAGATTCATATGGATGTCTGCGCGAGCTTTTGGTGTCATTATCTGCTCAAACGATAAGTGGAAACTCACAATGTCATTTTATACAGCAACTATTATTTAATCCCAGAAGGAGTTGGGGTCGGCTTTATGAATTCTCTTTAAACATGTTGTTTCATTTAAGTCTGTCTTATTATATTACAGATAAATTGAATTGAGTTGTTACCTCCAATCTCTGGCCGTTAGAACCACTTTGTTTTGAAGGAACCAACTCAATCATGTGATTCGTAGGTGACAGCAACCAATCCATTTCCGTTCTCCATTTCCTCTTTTGTTCCTCTGCAAGTGGCTCCAATTTCCACAGCTCTCCGAACACACATGCTTTAAATCAAGTAGTAACATTAGACACTAAGAAAATTCCATCATGAATGCACGGCGATGTGGAAACCATAATAAAATTGAATACTAAAATCATTTACTAGTTGTCATGGACTGACTCAAAGTTAGGGCACATCTTACATATACTGATTGATAAAGAAGTAACAACTAAATACCTGCAAGATTTGTAATGGCATTGGACAATGCTAACGCAGTGGAAATTCCCTTGCTTCCTCCTGTAACATCCTCCCCGAGCAACAACTTTGCAAATTTTTCTTTCATTGTTTCCACATCTGAAAGCTGTGTTATATGAACAGGTTTTTCTTTAACATAAAAATGTTGAGGGTTTAAAGAGAAATTTTCATCGTAAGAACAGAGTGCATAGTTGCTGGAAGAGCTGCTTGAGTCATCGTCCAACAAGGAATCTGTAACACCTCTGCTAATGCCACTTTCATTGTCACAGGACTGACTGTTCAGTATGCAACTCTCGAGGCCATCATAAGTTGTAATTCCTGAAAATTTCATTTCTAACATTTAGCCGGATGCTGATTACAAGGGGCTTAATTTCACGTTCGAAACACTATATCCCTTCTTTTCAGTTTATGTGGGCAAATATGTTCGTTTGAAGATGAGCCAAAAACAGATTATACGAAATGTACTACAAACCTGAGGCATTAATTGTATAGAATCTGGAAGAATTGACACAATGTTGATGAAAACACATACACCATTTAATTGACTTCTCCATGAAGAACACTTTGACTAAGTTGAATCCCTACAGGCAGCAATTAAATGAAAAAAAGATCAAAGTATCCTTTTGGATAATCGCGAATCTGCTATCTCCAGCTTTGAAACTTGGTGAAAGTGGCCTCGTTCCTCTACCTTCTTCGCTTTAATACAAGACTTGGTCCCCAACAAGACCTTAACTTATAGCGTGCACCTAAGACAGATCCGAGTTGTACTACATACTAGTAAAGTTATTGTAATGTGACCAGGTGGTCACGGGTTTGTGTTTTGAAAATAGCCTCTGCAAGATAAGGTTGCATACAATAGACTCTTGTGATCGGGACCTTCCCCGTACCCCACACATAGCAGGAGCTTATTGCACCGGACTACCCATATTTTAGTATAACAGACAAACCATATGCTGCTACAGTTTAATTTCCTTTTCCACTTCAATGACTATTAAATCTGGTTAACTAGTGTTACCCAACTTTGCCATTATATCAATTTCATAGACAACATAACATCTCATTGAGTCATTGTCACTCATATGCTTGAAGAACACAATGGACATAAATCCCAATAGTTCAAAAATGATAAATTCTTTAAGAGCAAGTCCGAGTCAAATAGCAATAATTCAAAAAACTTTTTTTACACTATTTCGGAAAAAGACTCAACCGTATGAATACTTAAAATACATAAAACACAACATCACACTAAGTCATAGTGTCTCAATAAAAAATCTTTATTACTTTTTCTGAAAACCAAACTTTTGAGAGATGCTTATACTTTAAGAATAGAAACAAAAAACACCAAACATGAAAGAGAATCGTAAAAGTAGAAACTTTGATATCAATAGGAAAAAAAGTTGGAAGTCTTTTTTTAAAAAAAAGGGTCCTGTGTAGACAAGGACTATTTTGTCCTCCATAATCATTTGTGTTCTACATGAAATGAGAGTTAGGACCACCATTTTACAAATCAGAACAATACATTAAAACCAAGAAAACTACCAAAAGGTCTGACAAATTACTATCAAACTGTAGTGCCATCTATCTATTTCACACTAACAAATGGAGGATTTTTCCTCATCTCTTTCCTTTTATAAAATAGACAACAGTCGACAGTATAAGCTCCTCACATGTTACACATATAGGTTCAAAACATGTAGTACACCTAATAACTAAGGGTCCCACAAAAGGTTCTTGAATTATCAACCATGAAAAATATAATCTTTTTCCTCTTGTAATATCAAGAATTTGATGCTCAACATTTGGTTGTTATAAGTTTCTTGACTTGACTTTTATAAGCATTTACATATGACTAACACATCGATACACTACATATGGTTGTTAAGTTTCTTGACTTTAACAAACATCTAGATATAATATTAGTATGAGACGGCTTAAATGGACATAAACAGTAAAAATTCAATTACTATTGCAGTATTGACTTGAGGTCTAAAATAAAAACTCATAAACTTCAAATCTTGAATCTGACTCTATCTAGATTCATCTGATTTGACAGAAGTCAAGAAAGTTGTACTCAAGATATAGACAAATGAGACGGTTGGAGTTCAATTATATATTGTAAATCTTCTTAATGTATATGTTAGCATTCAATTGTTGAATAATCTTAGATTTGCCACAATTATAGGGAGGGAAAATCAACATGAGATACCTTATAAACAAATTAGAAGGAGAGAAAAGGGGAAAATCTTACTCTCTTGCTCACCAAAGTCAATACTAATCTCTCTGTCTCTTGTACAGCAGGCTAGTCTACGTCTCACGATCATCATATTTGTCAATCTTGAATAGTAAGTACTACAACAATGTACCCAGTGTAATCCTACACGTGGGATCTGAGGAGGATAGACTATATGTACGTTTTGATCAACGTTGATTAATATTTCGCCAAAATGTAGCTCATTAACCTCCTGAACTGCAAAAACATGAATTGTAAGACATCAAAAAATATTTGCTAGTATCTGTCATTGACATTATTATGGCACTTGGAGTAAATGCAACCTCTACATCAATCCTAACCTGTGTTTTGTCTGTTTTGTAGCGCACAAGACGTTTACATCAAATTAATGAATAAAAAGACACACATATATTATTTTTTTTTTATCATTTGATCTCAATAACTGATATACATTTTCACTTCTATTTGTACGTTCTAACTCTCAACACGTTTTGAACCCTTTGCAAAAGTCCTGACACTTCGCCACTGATGCTTTGAGTTCTTGAACAAAGTGAAATTTTAGGAAAAGAAATCACTTTATTGTACTATAAGAAAAAAAAAAAGGTTTATATGATTATATAAAAATTGGCTAAAACCTTCCTAAAATATTTAGATAAGAATGAAGCTTCTTTCTTTCTTTTTTTTTTTCTTTTTTTAATTTCCCACCCAATATACTGTATTTATACGGGATAAATCTGGATTCGTGTTACGTAAGAGACACTCCTAATACCTTTTGTTAAGAGAGATAAGATTGACTTTTTAATGGTTTCCCATTCGATGTCGTCTGCTATTGGTATAAAGTACATTTAAAAGTAAAACGCCACTCAACATGATTTTTTTTACATCAGATTTCAAATTCGAACAAAAAATAAGAAGAGAAGAAAATGAAAAGGAGAGTTAGAACAAGAAGCTGATCTTTTTTGCCTTGTTCTCCTTATTTGAATAAAATGTTCTTCAATCTTGTAACATGTCAATGGATCAAAATGAGCACCATTCAAACAAAAAAGATTATTTTTTCTTGTTTCCAAGTAAAATAATAAATAAATAAATAAATATGCTATGCAGTCAAAGAATGGTGAGAATGGAGTTGATATTATGAGTAGTAGTCTGTAATATATAGAGAGGAGAATGGCGTTGTTGTATTGAAACTTTGGATTAAATGCAAATATCAGAAATGATAGAGAAGAAATGAATTGTGTGTGAGAGAGAGGAGAATATGTCAATAAGGACATTTATGGTGTAGAGAGGATGACATACAAGTGCCACTACTAAAGTTGGTAGGGGGGTTGAATATGATAAATTGGATATCTACACCATACTAAATAAGGATAAAAAACGTAATCTGAATTATCATTGTTTTACGAGTTTCATATTCTAATTATTGGTGTTATCTTTTCTGTTTTAAAATATCACCACCTATTTTTTAAAAGACTTAGTAGAGTAGATGGTGATAGTAAATATAAAAAAGGTAATAAGTGATGCTTGGTTCGTCCTATTTTATGTGCTATATTTTGAATTTTGAGATTCAAACAAGTTTATTTTTGACCGTAATTTATTCATATATTTTTTAAATATTTTAAATTTTCAATTATTGTTACTTATAATATTTTTTACATAATTTTTAAATATATAAATTTTATTTTAAAAAACTTGAAGATTTCGCGTTCAAATTAATGATCAAACTTAAACTGTTTGACTCAATAAAAGGTGTTACTTAAAATGAGACAGATGAAATAGTCGATTTAGTAAGCATCGTGTGTTTTAATATATACATGTTGATCGTTCATATGAAAAATAAAGAAAACGTATAATAAGTGAGATCTGAAACTTAACATGTAGGAGTATCAAATTGACGGATTAACCTGCTAAAAAATTATTCGGGATGAAATATATTTGATGAAAATGATCTTTAAAAGGGGGTCATAATCCATCATTTGATTATTATTAATGTTTTATTTATTTATTCGTTAATATTTTTTAAAGTATCTAATAGACTTTTGTTCTTTATTGTAATTATATATATACAAATTATTTTATACAATTTCTCACGAATCAACTTATAAGTAGTTTTCAATCTCAAAAGTATTTGGATATTCAAAAAACGAGAAAAATTAAAATTAACTTATAAAAAGTTTAAAATTAAAAATAGTTTTTCATTTTTTAAAAATTATTTAAATTTAATTTTCTAAAAATTACTTTTTAAAATAATTTAAATTAAATATATTAGAATAGACTAAGTCCATAAACGATTGGACAATCTATGTTTGTGGCCTAATTTTAGCAGCCTTGACCACTTAGGGTGAAAAGGTCACTTTAGACGCATTGTTTGGGGGGAAATTTGATACGCGTTACCTAAATAAAGGAATTTAAACTTAAAAGTTAGTGTATAATTACTACATATTAATCAATCATATGATAAGATGAAGTTTATTCAAAAGACTTTTGTCATACTACATTTCTTGGGTTTGTGCACCACATGATGTATTTGTATGGTTAAATAAAAGGATATATATATAATTAATTAAATATCATTGTTATATTTACATTTTATTATATTTTAAAAAAAACTTATAAAAGATATGTTTTATTAAATATATGTATCATTTATAAAAAATCAGGGATATTTTTGTCCCTTCCCCAATTTTAAAAATTATTAATTATCTCGTATAAAAACTTCTTTAGTGTAAGGTTTGCTTTGAATTAGTTAGCAGACTTTGAATGGTTGAATTTAACAATTACAATAAAAAAGTAAACATAGGATAAGATAGAATTTTAACAATAGAACAAACGTTTGGGGTTGTTTAGTAATGGAAAAGTTTTTTATTTTTCTGGAAAACTTTTCTGAAAAAATTAGAAAATTGGAAAACATGTTCAAATGAATAATTTTCCAAGAAAAATG
>JBDJHY010000014.1:16066917-16079240 GCA_039654485.1 Withania somnifera | reverse complement strand
GTATGTACATTAGGTAGCCTAAGGAGGTTGTTGCAGTGTATATTTATCTTTACCAACCCTGCAAGTTGGTAGGGGAAATACTTACGCATAGGGTCCCAAGAATCCACATGAATAAGTTGAAAGGGATGAGTATATTTGATGGAACTATTAGGAAAGGGAAGTATAGATTGTGTTGCCAGAGGACAAATAGTACAAGTAAAAGGGACTTTAGAAGAAAATATACAAGGTAAAACATGAATGTCTTTCATTCTAACAAAAATTTACAGATTATGCAAACTGGGAGGGGCATCACCTTGTACACCAAACAAAGCATGATTAACAGAAGTAGACACATTAGAGACAGGAAAACAATCAAAATCATCTCTTTTATTACAAGTAGACAAATTAGAAACATAATGATTATGAGAGATAGGCAGATTGGAAGGTGATGTATGTTAGAGTTATGGATTGCGTTCAAATTATGTGTCGCGATCCTAAAGGATTTCTTGAGTTATGCATGTAGTTATCCTCCATGTGGCATATATCAAGATGCTCCTTATGTATCACAACTTAAAAAATAATATGAAACTTAATTTCAAAAGCTAGTGATAGAAAAATAATTGACTCTTATGTAATTTACCTTATCCAAAACATAAATAATTATATCATAACTTATTTTCAAATCAAACAACGACCCATTAATATATACAAGTTAAACCATTTTAAATTTTAAACTTAAGAATAATACAAATAAATTTAATGTTAGAATATAATTACATACCTCAGCTATCTTGACAAGCTTGACTTATTGTCTTCTCTTTATCGTTTGACGATAATTGATTACATTTTTTCAAATTATAATAAATCAACACAAGTGGCTTCATTAATTCTGAAATAAGAAAAAGAGGTGTTACTTCGTAGTTAGCTAAAATAACCTATAAACTAAAGACTTCATAATTAAAAATGGCAAGTTGATACATTAATTACTTTCTTCAAAATAGTGAGTGACATATGCTGTAATGGTTTTTGACGATTCTTATCTGTATCATTTAATAATTAACCGTTGTTTAATTTAAAGATAAACTATATAAAATATATTATTATGAGAATTAATTATTTTTATTTTATTAATTTTTAAAATTACATTTCATATTATCACATGCACACGCGTGCAAAAACACACATATAAATATATAGAGAGAGAAGGGGGTCGTAATACATAACTCACTTAACTCTTCAGATACATACGGATACATGTCAAATTAGACACGCGAACATTGTATAATGCGATATAACTTGAGTTATATATCACGATCCTCTGTATGTATCGGAGTTAAAAATAATATATTTCATAATTTTTAAAACTAATAAAATACAGGATATTTGATTAATTATATAATTTATTCTTTATTTAATTTGAACGTGTTACCCTCCTTGGAATTCAATATCTAAGAAAAGAAAATCTTATATTATTAGCAAGTTGCTTTATTACGTTATTAGTACTATGTTTTAGCTTAATTCCATACACAGATATTGTACGAGAATGATATAATCTGATAATAATAATATGTTAATTTATCTTTTAGTAATTAACTTAAAGCTTACATCCTCTTGGCCGCTGGAGACCTGGCTCATGCTTGGTCATAGATTTTGCAGTTGAGTATTTTTTTTTAAAATTGTAATTTTTGAAATTTGAAATTATATTTAGACATATCATTTACTTAGAACTTTTATATATTTTGTGAGTGAAAGATCCCTAAAAATTGGTATGATCTCCTTTTGAAAATATTTATTAATTAAATTTCATGAACGAACATATATTTGAAGATAAATTTTCAAATATTATGTTTGCTAACTGCTGACAAAGAGTGGGACAATACCCTAGCAGAAGGATAAAAACTTATATGTTTACACCAAACAAATGGATGCACAACAAGTGTTTGAATATATATAAACTGTCAATTAACCATGATTATTAATGTATGTAATTACTTCATTAAATCACTTAAGCATGATAAGTTGCATTTGATTTGGTGTAAACACAGAATGTGAAGCTTCAGCATGGGCATCTAGATTTCAATTGAGGCACTTAGTTTTTACAAAGCTGCTGCACTAGGAGAGGTATCACCACTCCACTCATAATAACATCACCTCAATTTCAACTTGTGGGAAATCGACTATATAAATTCTCACTCACCAAATTTCTTCATATTATAAGCTCAATACAATGATATTGTTCATCTACAACGGATGAGATTTCAGTCACCTCGACTAGTACTCTCCTATGAACATATATTGAATGATACATTAGTAGATATCAAAACAATTCTTTTGAAAAATATCAACAAATCCTTATCATAGAATGATGGAATGCCACTCCCAGGTTCTTCATTGTTGTCATGATGGTATACAATTACAACTTCATAAATAGCAGCTCCCTTACTACACAATATTTATTATCACATAGATACAGATATAACTGCACGAAATGCAGGTGAACGACTAGTTTTAGCATAACACCTCCTACTTTCGTTGTCTCCTCGATTTGGATCAGCTTAGGATACTGGTCGAGGTTTGGCGAGTGAGGCTTTTATTTTCTCTTCTGAGAATGACAAATCAACCATGCTTCCCTGCAAATACTTATCATAAGATAACAAATCAAAATGGCCATGCCCACATATTGCCATGAGTATAACTTTCGATTCTCCAGTCTCTTTACATCTTAGAGCTTCCCTGATAGTGGCAGCTATAGCATGCATTGGTTCTGGTGCCGGTATCAACCCCTCAGACCTCGCAAACTGAATAGCACCTGAAATGGTAATTATATAATATATTCAAATGTCTAACGACCCTGCAGCATCGGTGCATTTACAGAATTTGCATCTTGATTCATATACTAGATGTCAAAATGAGGAAAATAACTTGGTATGATGGTAGTAAAGATACCTTCGAAGCATTCAGTCTGAGGAATTGATATTGCTTCCATGAATCCCAATTCATAGACGTGTGATATTAGTGGCGCCATGCCATGGTAACGGAGACCCCCTGTAAGTTAAATCTTTATAAGAAGAACAAGTAAAGGGGAATAAATTTAACTATCCTACGCGACAAAGGCTTATACCGGAATGGATGGGGTCTGGTATGAAGTTAGACCAAGTGTATGCCTTTTCATTAAAGGAGTCATGCCTGCTGTGTCTCCACAGTCATAAACATATATGCCTTTCGTCAACGAGGGACAAGCTGTAGGTTCAACTGCTCTAATAAGAGGATTGATTTTTCCCTTGAGCTTCTCCCGGATAAATGGAAAAGCAAGTCCAGCAAATTTGGATCCACCCGCCGTGCAACTAATGATCACATCCGGAGTCTCTCCGAACTCTTCCATCTGTTTTATACACTCCTCACTATTAACAGTCTGATGTAACAAAACATGATTCCGAACACTTCCCAAACAATACTTGGTGTCGGCATTCATAGCTGCAACCTCCATAGCCTCTGAAATAGCTATTCCTAAACTTCCTGGACTTGAAGGATCCATTTGTAGAATAGTCCGACCAGCCTCTGTAAGGTCGGAAGGAGAAGGGTGCACCTTGGCACCCCAAGTTTGCATCATCATTCTACGATAAGGTTTCTGATCAAAAGAAGCTCGAACTTGCCATACCTGCATTAAAATTCCAGATTAAGATATGACAGTCGTCCAGAAAAATCACTTCTATTAGACGTGAAATCAGGGCGGAAGGAGATTCAACGAAAAATTACTGTATATACAAGGTTACAATCAGTTTTTATGTATTTATAATAGATGTTGAATCCCCTTGACTTCTTCGCGTGATTACTTTTTTATATTTCAAGTCTCCTTTAGAAAATTCCTGGCTTCGCCACTGCATGAAATGGTCAAGGGATCATTTTAGATTTTGGGCCCTTACCCCCCGATCTACTTAATCCAAATTGAACCTGATTAACGATTTGTTAAACATATAGGTGTGCCACATGCTTCACATCATGGTAGGCCAACATTCAAGCTGAAAACGGAAAAGAAAACAATTAGAGCATTTACCTCGCAATTGAGACCAATTAAGCTGCAAGCCAATGACAACGCGCTACCCCATTGACCTGCCCCAGTCTCGGTTACTGCATTTTTAACATTCTCCATCTTATTGTACCAGGCCTAGGAACAGCACTGTTGAGCTTGTGTGACCCTGCCGGGCTACCACCTTCATACTTGTAATATATTCGTGCGGGTGTATCAAGCAGTTTTTCCAACCTCTTTGCTCTAAATGTTACCACATGTTAAGTTATTTGCTATATGTGAAAGTTGATATCCCAATAAGATCACTCCTAAAGAACAGGATACGAACCTAATCAAAGGGTTAGACGCCAAAGGCTGTAGACATCTAAAACTTCTTCTGGTATATCAATAAACTGGTCGACACTTACCTCCTGTTTAATCAATTCATCGCAGAAAAGAGGAGATAAATCCTCAGGTTTGATAGGCTGAAAAGTCTTGGGATGCAACGCTGGAGGGGGTTAGATCGGAAAGTCTGCAACTACAGAAGGTCTGCAACTATACTGTACCACTGACGAGGGATTTCAACACAACTTGAACAAGAATTAAGAGCTGCCTTTGCCCTTGCTCTACAGCTAAAAGAAAGATTCAATTGACTTGGCTTTGTTTTAATCTCAAGATACTTTATCCCATATGCATCACCTGGAAAGCAACATAAAATTAGATAAGTCCAATTTGAAGTACATTGAGATGCAAAGACTTTCACAATCACTAAATTCTTAACATTTTTCTATGTTTGTATTTTGCGGTTAGGAGACATTATTAGAAATCGATTTGGAGCCAATCCTTTGGGGATGATGGGATCATCCCTCCATCCTTCTCCACTTAGATACAAGACTTAATTCGCTCGGCACAATGATCGAATTTGAGATCTAAGGAACAAGTCCCTCAACCACTATCAATTGAGCTAAGCCATGGTAGTGGAGTCATTATTTAGTTAACCACTATGATCTAAAATACCAATCCATCAAATCCATTTCCTCGACACCGGAAAGCTAACCCTCCAATGCAGCCCCACCCTTCCAAAGAGAAGACTTATTGTTTGTCTAAACAATTTCAAATTACCAAAACGGTCAATATTCAGGACCGGAGAGTGTTAAGGTCCATGACTGGACAACATCACACATCAATCTGGTTTTTTCACTAATATATAGCTGGCTGATTCATCAATCTTATGGCCTATCTGCACTGAACCAAAATTCCTTGAATTCATTGGAACTGGCATCAAAATTATTCAAATTATCCCTAAAAGTCTAAACCAACCTTTGCACAAACAGGATCAGTAATCAATACCAACAACCATTTCCCACAAGGAATTTCACAGAAACCCCAAAAAGAACATTAGAAAAAGAGCAAATTATCTAAAGGAAAATCAAGAACAGCTCAACACAGTAAAGCACCATTATCTATCATTTCCAAAGATGAAAACATTGACCCTTTTGCATACAAATTTGAGAGACACTTGTCGTTTGGTACATAGACTAAATTATCCCAAAATTATAGTCGAGTAATTTATATCATGTGGCAGGTGGTATAAAATAATCTCACGTTGGATGATATAAGGTGGATATTTGGTATTAGATTTATACGATGTTCAGTTAATTGGTATTAGTACCAAACTTAATCCCGTATATCCCACCTTATCCTAACTACCAAACTACCCCTATGAACGCAAAGAACTAGAGAAAGAGCAAAGTAGCTAAAGGAAAATCAAGAACCAGCTCAACACAGTGACAATCCAAAGCACCATTCCAATCAACTTTAAAGATTTAAAAAATGACCTTTTGCATACAAATTTGGAAGACAACCAGAACAGAAAACTAGAAAACGAGCAAAGTAGTTGTAGGAGTTGTAGGATTGTGGGTACACATGAGGCCCACCCAAATAATATGGGTCTACTAGCAGTGGCCCACACAAATAACAACACAATAAGGTAATTAATATTTATTAAGAACTCCTAAATACGAGAAGAATCATGCAATTTATAAGTGGTAGAGTTATGCTAGGATTACCATACTCAATTACATCAAATTACGAAATCACTCTGGTAACAACAATACTTTTAGTTTTGTCTTTTGAGCCAATAAAAGTGATAGTATTTAAGTGTTCGTTCGGATTGGCTTATAAGAAGCTTTTAGGTAATAAGTTAGATATTTAAATTTATATTTTTTATTTATTTTTAGTATTTAAATAAAAAAAATATTTTTAAATTTATTTAAATATTTTAAAAGTTATTTTTAATTTAAAAATAGTTAAAATAAATCAATTCAAATAAACCTTAAAATTATCTTTTATGTGACTTTTATATTTTTCTTGTGGAAAATAATTTTATGTCAAGCTCGTCTTTTCTCCCCTATCTTTAACCAAATCATGATGGATCAAGTTCGCGTGGAGTTAATAGAAGTAATCTTCTTTTGCTACAACAAAGTCTAAGGAGTTAGTTGATAGCTGATTAAAATTATATAGATATTAAATTATTAGTATATAATTTTAAATAATTTGGGTTGGGTTTTAATAATGGTTTAAATTTATTTTGAGTTGTAAAGTCAAGTAGGTTTGTTTACTGAGTTGGATGATGATGTGGCGAGCTACGTAGGAGCTTTTTCTTTTTTTCACAAAGGCGTCTTAATAACATTCTATTAAGTGAAGGGAATTAATAACCGAATAGTTGGACGGAGGGGTATTTTTTTAGCTAAAATACTAACAAAGAATATTTTTGTTCCATTTTAAATAATTCAGAAATATTTTTGGCCCTTTTCCATAGTAAATATCATCATCAATTAAAGAACAATATAACAATACTTTGCCAATTACTTGACGTAACAATAATTAGGATATTTATTTGGATGTTAGGAAATACAAATACAATAGAAAAAAATAGAACGAAAACAGGAATCAATTGCATTTTTAAAAGAAAAACATATTTACATATCATCCACTTCAATTGAAGATTTCCTTGGCAAAATCTGTAATTTTTCTTTTTTTACATTTTATATTTTATATTTTCACATTATTTTTCATTCTCTATATATATTTTATATTTTCACGATACTTCTCTCTCTCTATATATTATTTTTTTATATTTTTACCTTTTTTTTTATAAAATATTTTATATTTTTTTATATTAAATTTTATGCAACTTTATCATTTGTACTTTAATGATTTAGCCGTAAATATTTTCAATTTATCATTTGTAATGCAAATGAATTTTTGTCATTAAAAAGGGGGAGTAACATATCTTCATGAAGAGAATTTTTTCATAATTGTATTACAAGGAGATATGGAATATCGGCCAAAATATTGCTATAAAATTTTGGATGATAAATATTTGTCATTGTTGTTAAGGATCATATTTATGGTCTTAGGTTTATCATACTACTTAATTTTTCCTATTAGATAGGGATAATTTCAAAAATAGCCATGTAGAAAATTTACATGGCACAAGAAATAGTTAAAAAGTTAACCTTATAATTTATTTAACAATAATATACAAATTTGTAACGGTATGCATGAATTGGTTCGACTATGTATTATCAATTTGATTTATCGATTATTAATTTTTAAATAAAGTTAGAGTGATAGTTTCATTTCTTCAGAACCCTTGTGGTGATTTGCTTGTTGAGAGCACATAAGATTAAACACTACAATACTACTGCTACTAGTAGCAATTGCTAGTTTTAGGATAAATAAATACTTAAATTTATATAAAGTTGAATAAGTAGATACGTATGTCTTACGTAGTATATTATATGTAGGACGTCATGTAGGATGCTAAATTACCACGTGAGACACCACATATAATGCGTATATCTATTTATTTAATTCTATGAAAGTTTAAGTGTCTATTTGTCTACACTCAAAATTGAAAAATCCAAATACAATATTAGTCCAAGTTAAATAATATATTTATGTATTAGCTTTTTTATCTTCCACCTTATCTCCACAGCTTTGGGCGACCCCTTCCCCTTCCTCTTTTTTTTTCGTTTCAAGCATGGACCTTAACTTACCGAACTGGCTTAGTAAAGTAGAAATCATTAGCTGTCAATGCCTAATATAAATTTTATCACATACTTAATTTTAAGACATTTTATATAATTTTGACTTAAATTTATTTCATCACATTTTTTATATAGAATAAATTAATTTAATTATAATTTTAAAATAATTTAATTCGCGTATTAATGGTCCTATCAAAAAATTAAAGTGACAATATTCATTCGAAACTAAGAGGCTGTCTTTTCTATGATTTCTACTATTTTTTCTAGTGGAAGATAATTTAATAATTTATTTATTTAAATATTGACATTGTTTATAAAAATAAAAAAGTGAAAATAAGCCATAAATGTTGGAAGAACTTATTTTCTACTTTTGCTGTAAGACATAATAAAAAAAATGTATGATGCAAGCTATATAAGTTATACTCATTTTCTTTTATATGCTTATATTAGGATTATTAAGGACATATATATTATGAAGTCAAAATTCAAATTAGTTAGGATAGTAGAAGGTGAACACTTCTCGATCGTGATGGGACGTATCGGAAGTCAGTCTTTAGCTCATTTTGATTTGTTTTAGTGATAAATGGATTGACACGAAATATTTCAAGAAGAGATGTCATTGTGTATAGTGGACAGAACGAGGAAAATGAGGTTGAGATGGTTCAAACATGTGAAAAGAAGATGTGAGTATGTGCTAACTAGGAGGTATGAGAGATCAGTTGCAACAGGATTTAGGAGAGTAGGTAAGATAGGTCAAAGAAGAATTCGAGGAAAGTAATTTTTTGGACATGACACATCTTTAGAGGACATGCACGATCTTAAATAAAAAGTATAGAGGTCGAGGATTTTAGATAGACGATTAGTAATGTTGTCGCACTTTGTATGAGAGAGGCAGGGGACTAGCCTCTTTCTCTCCTTTTTTCCTTTTTAGGAGAGGACGACCAAGAGTAAAAAGGTCTCATTCATATTAATTCATAGGTAAGTCTTCTCTCAAATGTTGGCCTATTCTAGGATATGAATAACAAAATCAAACTTAAACTATTCAGAAAAATAGTAAAATAAAATTTAAAAAAAAAAAAAGAAAAGAAAAAAGAGACTAAGCCAACTGAAATTTATACTGCGTGTCCTTATAAAAATTATTTCCTTATGAAATATATCCTTCAAGATAGAATGATCTCCTTCTTCTTCCTTATAATTGCACTACCTTGAATAGTTTCAAAAAATTATAACTTCTCTGATAAAAAGTTGCATGGACTTGGAGACAACGCGGGATATGCAGCCTGCATATATCCGCCGCATAGGTTCTGGCAAGTTAAGATTCTGTTATAGAACAAACATAAGTGGTAAAGTACTATGGAATTTTTTCACTTTTCTGCAAGCTAGGTAATAAAATTTTCACCTTTAAGAGGTAAGGAGCCTTTCTTTCTTCTTAAAATAAGAAAAGCATAACACACAAGTGTTAGATAAACAAAACTTTATCTTAAGGTAAAGAAGATACCAAAACCTTTCCCACTAATTATAACCAAGTACCTCAACGGATGCACCTACACCTTTCTCTCCTTAATACTTTTAAAATATCCTTCACTATGATCTAGAGAGAAAAAAAAATCCCTTTGAACTTCTTCCAATGCCAAAGCCCGTTTTAGGCCCGGAAAGTCGTACCAATCCTTTAGTATGGTGTGTTGCCATACTTTGCACCTTTGTAACCCTAGCCGTGATCATCGTCTTTGCCCAATACATGATCGTTAGGCCAAAAGTTTCACAAATGAGTGTGTGACAAGTGCAAATGTGGACCATTTTGCCTATGACATGTCTAATCTCTTATCAATCTAAGGTCTCAATAGTTATAAATGCTGAAAATGACAATGCAAAAGCTCATGCAACTTTTTATGAGTCAATTTATACACTAACTTTTCATGGTGTAAAAGTTGCCTATTTAAAAACGGACCCTTTTGATGTACCTAAAAATAATTTAATATCATTATATTATCCTGTGGAGTCAAACACCGATCAATAAAAAACAAGTGGATCTTGATCTTATAGGAAGTTCAAGGACTAGATGGAGATTAGGGGTTAATTGTAAGCTTAAGTTACCATTAGATGGAAGAACTATTTATCCAAAATGCAGCACTAAATCTAGATAACTTGTGGTCTAATTAAAAATTCTTTTAAGTTATATATATCGTGAGCGTAATTAATTGTTTTATATTATATAATGGAGAAAATAACATATGCTCTTCTTGGTTTCCTTTTTTTAAATAAAAAAAAAAAAAACACCCTAGCTAGAAATATTTATCTAGAATAATGTAATGAGATTCATGAAGAAGAAAATTTTCATCAATTTAGTTCTCTTGTTTTCTACAACTGATCTTTACTAGTCTTGATTTTTTTTGTTTTTTCGGGGCTTGGGGATATAAGAAGCCTAGTTTGACTTGAATTATTTAACTATATAATTGTATTTTTATAATCAGATATATTTCATATTTATTCTTAAAAAAATAGTTATTTGAGGTGAGAATGTATATTTAATCAAACTTCCTTGCACGTGATCTTTTACACCAAATCTTACTAATTTTCGATATCATTAGGTCGTTGTTTGAGGTGAGAATGTATATTATTTAATTACGATTTAATAATAATAATACATAAATATATATATATATATATATATATATATATATGTGTTCGGTACATGCATTAAGCTGATGTATGTGTATTTAAAAACTTCTAATATAAAAAAAAAATCATGACTTTTTTATGACTATCAGATTTCATTCTTAAATATTAAGATATACTTTCTTCGTTTAAAAAAGAATAATTTATTTTGACTTGGCACAAAATTTAAGAAAAATAAAAAAAGACTTTTGAATCTTGTAATCTTAAATTAAAGTAACCACAAATATACCAAAATATCTTTTAATTTATGGTCTTAAATATGTTATGTAAAAAATTAAAATACTAATATTAACAAAAAATAATTATTTAAAAAAAATAACTACAATAAAAAATAAATAGTTCTCTTTTTTTTTTTTTAACAGATGAAGTAATTATTTTTGTGATACACTAAAATGAAAACGGTCAATGCAATAAAGAAAGTGACGAGTAGAGACTTTGGAGTGAGAGGTGGACTTGATATAGGAAATGATCATGCTGTAACCCTTTAACCTAACAAGCCCAAAATTTCAATCTTAGCTCACAATAATCCAATACAATGGCTGGTAACTGACCCAACCATTCACTATAGGTACTTTCAGAAATGGTCCTATAATAATTTAATTTTGATGTTTTATTTTTCGTAATTTTTTTTTTTATAAAATTAGTCTACATGATAGGTGGTGGTTTTTTTTTTTTTTTAATTTGACAAAAATTTTCAGTCACAAACTAGTTTTGCTAATAGCTAATTTCAATATTATCTAACTATTTTTAAATTAATAAAATATAGAAACTAATTATTATATGATAATAATAGATAATTAAAAAGATAATAAAGTTACTAGTTTACTTATTAAAACACAAATTATTTTAAAAATATATATGTTTGTAAATATTTATTTTCTCTTGTTGGCTCCTTTTTTGTTTTGTTTCATCTTGATTTTTTTGTTAGATTATCTTCTTCTTTTTTCATTTTTTGTTGATAAAATAAAATATAAAGCTAAAGATATGTCTAACAAATTTTAAATTAATAAAAATAAAATAATTAAATAACTAGACTATAATGATACCATGTCAGTATATAAATATATTGTGATTGTATCATTGAGGTCCATTGGAACTGACGAAAACTTCAATGAAATCATGAGAGTATATAGATAGTATCATTTGAAGGGTTGAAGCAGTCATCCATGATACTATGCCAATATATGAATATATTGTGAATGTATCATTAAGGATTGATAAGTGTTTATGTATGTATATATATATATGTATATATGTATGTATTATATCTCATTGAAGGATGATACTGTGCCAATATATAAAAATATTGTGGTGGTATATTGATCAGTATATCATTTGGGGATTGAAGTAGTTTTTCATGACACCATGCAAGTATATAGATATATTGTGATGGTATCGTGAAAGTCTCAAAAAAGTATTGAAGCAAACTTAAATGATACGATGACAGTATATAGATATACTCTAATGGTATATTGATGAGTGTATCATTGAATGATTGAAACAGTCGTCGATGATACCATGGTAATATATAGATATATTGTGATGGTATCATAGAGATCAGAGTGTCTCATTCGAAAGACTGAAGCAATCTTGCATGGTACCATATC
>JBDJHY010000014.1:16006746-16017339 GCA_039654485.1 Withania somnifera | reverse complement strand
ATGGAAGTTGATGAGTTTAAATAGGGCCCAATAATTACTATTGTTCTATACAATAACATACACAATATATTTTCACAAGTGGACTCTGAAAAAAATTAGTGTACATAAATGTTACCTCTTAAATTTTTAAGAATGATTTTTTTTTAATGAAGTCTATTTTTAAAATAATATGATTAACATAGCTTATGTTCAGGAGAGCAAATGAGTGAGGCTGGAACCGAAAAAGACCAGGTTCCACACATATGAGACAGGCAGAAGGTATGGGACGAGCACCCTGAGATGTGGATCATCCAAGGCACATTAGCATGGTGTACTCCTGTTCGAACCGCGGACCCCAACCGAAAGGCGCTAGACGGACGTTGGGCAAGCGAGATAAAGAAAGCAGCTGGCCCAGAGATTGTCTTCACAGCTCAAACACATAACACTTTAATCACATGACGATAGCTTCATCAGTTACGCCAAGATTCCCTTTGATCGTGTTATTTATACAACTCTATAACTCTTTCAACCAAGTCAAGGTACTGATAAGTGACCTTTATGTCCAAAGACGTGTTCCATGATGATTCCTCACATAATAAGTGTAATTTGTTGACAAATAGCTCTAATATTTCTGACTCTTCTTCTGGTGCAAATGCTTAGCTCCTTGACTGCTTCTTCGTGTTCCCTGTCGTAACTTCATTTGTCAAAGATTGTTATAACCACTGCCACTTATTACGAACGGTTACATGTACTTATAAACAATCTTTTATACTGTTAGCATATAAAAGTTAAACAACTATAGATGCATGGGAAATAAAAGGTAATTTTACGGTGACGGTCGTTCATTTTCTTACCTACTATAGTACAACATCATGCCATGGTCTCTCCTCAAAGATCAATTGTGAGGCTGTAGAATCAGCAATATTTCTGATGCCATAATAGCCACCCTAAAAAGATATTGTACCATCCATATTACATTATGTTATTAGAAGTGAAACAGATGAATCATGCACAGAAATAAGACTGTTAATTAAACTAAATATTCTTGAACCTGTAGGAACAACACCTATGTTGCTCGGACCAGATTTTCCAAGAACGCACTACTTTTTGAGGATATTTTTTGAAGAGTTCGAGCAATATAGAAGAATAAAAAAAGTGGCTCCTGCTTAATCAGGAAAGAAGACCAATAGTAGTTACAAAGAAAAAAATGAGTAAGATTGTTACCCCAAATCTTGAGGCCTCAACAAATGTACATTTGAGCTATCATTCTTGCTAAAACTATCAATAGACCTAAGAGGAAAAGTCAACATTAAACCATGATTTGATCTTGAAGTACATTTCCAGTGAAGTCTCTGAAAAACGATGGAAGAATGTAAGAAGGAGGAGACGTAACAATTTATCAGGGAATCGATCTTACAATAAGATTTGCCAACGCCAATCCCAATGATATCTCTGTTCATTGCAATCTCGAACCCTGAATCGATATCTGAAGCCTTCATTCTAGGGTCATTCACACATTTGCCGTTAACAATACCAAACAGCTGTGACCAGTAGTAATTTTAAACAGCTCCTACAACAGTACCAATATGTAGTCTTTTCAAGACACAATGAGATTATGCAGATCATCAATCTGCTGTAATTTATGGATTTCTGGTGCACAGTACAATTAAAAAAGATACAAAAATGTACTTGTGTTTAGACCAACATACCTCAAGGCTTCTAGTTTGAGGCCATATCAGAAAATCCTCTCCAACGCACGATCCCACAATAGTCACGTTGAGTCTTCGACAAACTTCAATATAAACGACACTAAACAAGATTGCTGCACAGAAGGTAAGCACTATGTCAGATTACAAAAAGAGACGGCTTCAGGATTAAACTTGATGAATACAACTGTATAGGCTCTTCCCATTAAATCAACTACTTCAAAATTACATGTTCAAAACGTAACATTTATTTTTAAATATATGGTTCAAGCCTAAAAGAATGGATTCAGTTGAACCACTGATTGCAATATAAACATTTAGTAACTAGAAGTAATTTGAAGTTTCAGGTTTGCAGATATACGAAAAAACGATGATGATGTTGGACTGGAGATGAAGATATACCACTACAATATCCAGAGCTTAGTACTGAATGAAGATAATGAACACTTTGAATCCATTAGAGCAAATGATCTTTCAAAACCTCTTGACTTAAAAAGCACTGTCTTTACTGCATCCAAAACTTCAACCCGATTGCGTTGTATTTTTCTTGACACTAGCTCTGCTTCAACTTCCCTTGCAATAGCATCAAACTCAGCCATCCATCAAGAGGAAATGGCTTGGCCCCTATACATGTCAATCCACAACGAAACGACTCTAGTGATTCGGGTGGCAAAGAAGTAGATTTCATTTCGTTGTGGATTGAATTGGCATCCTTCTCATGGTTAAAAGACAAAAATGCCTCGCCCTCGGTGGCAACATGAAGCAAAGCCTATATCCAACAGTAGATGGTTTAAGTTCTATGTACTGATGGCATAAGAAGAACGTTTACTCAATCAGGTCACTTACAAGGTAACTCTTTATGATAAACATTAATGAGCAACTTGAAAACGTACCATTGTTATCGTATATAACTTAAACCCACAACAGAACACAAATGGCTAAACACCTACTTAATCATTCAGGCCCTTGAATTTGAACAAATTACCTTTGCTAGTGAAATATCTTTGTCTTTTGACTGAAAAGATACCTCCTGAATGAACTTTTCCCTTGCATCTTGGACCTGGCAAATTGTAAAATCCTCCATCAATGCACTACATAAAACACCAAAATACTCCAATTCTAAGGACACGACTGGACACTCACTGCCACGAATTATGACATGGGCTCAACCACTTGGGACGACCTTAAGCGGGCACCTCTCCAAAGTACAATGGAGGTCGCCGGCCTAGGCCATGGGCCTCTTGAGCAGTGGAAGCAGACACTAATGCTTGTACTAGTGTAGGGGATGCAGTCTTTACCCGGACCCTGCTAATGAGGGATATTTTGTGCACCGAGTTACCCTTTTATCAAAATAAAGAAGTAGTCCCAACCTGTTAATAGAGTTTGGATCTAGAGGAATGTCCAGTTTCTGCAAGAGCTGAAGAAGCCAGGGGAGAAATACTCAACATCTTCCTTCTAGGTGCATTTGTGCTTGCAATAGCCATGTTCCTCCACCTTCTTTTCTCCTTCCCGATCCAACTGTTGAAAACATAATTAAGTAAATAAAGATAGTCCCCTCGATATAATACTAGTTCAACATGATATCAGAGCCGATAAGTCCTCAATTCGAGTCTTACTGCCTTATTATCAAAAAAGAAAATCCACGTGTTTGAAAGAAAAAAACCATCCGTATGAGTTGAAGGCATAATTAAGTAAATAAGTGTACACGTTAACTTCTTAGATGAAACGATCCGCATACTCCAATACTAACATCCGACAAATGCATAAAGAAACTAAACAAGTCTACATTTGTTCTTGAGAAGGTAAAACAAGAACCGAAAGTTCAACAAAACCAAAGAAATAAGTTGAATAACCTGCTGGAAATATCTATAGAAGCCATGTTGTAATAGTCATTCAATGGATATTTTTTTCCCTCTTCTTCTTCTTCTAATTCCTTCTTTATAGTGATGAATTATAATGATGTGATAACGTAAAAAGAGCCAAAAAAAATAGTTTGTCCTAAAAGAAAACAAAGATTTTCAGAGCTGCTAGCACTAAAGGTGGCTCTACTCTACAAGGCTACGAAATAATGCCAACCAATATAACAAAATAAATTAATTGCTTCACAAAAAAGTCATTAGTTAACTAAGTTATTGCACAATTTGGAGAAGAAAAAAGTGATACTTTTGACAAGAAAAGATTATTTATTACGTAAATGTATACTTACAAGTTACAAGTCTTTCAAATACTGAATATAACAAAGACAACACAAAAAATTGAGCAACTCCAAATACGTTTTATATATTTTTATTTTTTATCAATCTTCAACTAAATGAATGATTAATATGTACCTAAATTTGTATTTGTAGATGTACCTGTGATCAGGAAGGACATTGATGCTCTAGTGCAGAGGTCTCAATGGTTGACTATGAATGCATTCAGGCGAGATCAAAGTAGACTGAAGAAATATGAGTGTATTAGAGTAGATGGATTGTGTCCGTATTAGTTCATATATAGTAGATATATAAGAGTGTTTTATTTTGATAGTCGTGCCAAAAGTCGTAGTGATATACTTGGTTCATGAAGCTTCGTCGAACTATATTTCATTGCGCCACCTTGATTGTTTGTAATATTATTTTGTGGTAGTCTTATTTTTCTATATTCTTTGTTGTTTCTTATACTATCTGTTGATACAGACTGCCTGAATAAAAGATCAGCACATCCTCAGACGAGAGATTAACTAATTCTTATAATTTTCCCCTCAGTTTGTGCTATGTGACTCACCTCTTTTCTTTTTCTTGAAAATAGTGAGGTCCATTTTATTAGTGAAAGGAAAGAGTAAAAACATATTGCAAAAATGGCTAAATTACAATAACATAACAAGAAGATCTGTCACCAACACCAGTTGACCATATTTTTCAAGGAAATGTCATAAAACTAAACAGAGATTTGACTGTATCAAACAGCAGTACTTGATAAAAAAAACCATGAAGCTAAAGTTTAATCAAAACACAAATCACCTGAAACGACTAACGATCATATAAAACATACCTCTATTTGGATAAGTATCGATGCAGAGATCGAGCCAAACACATAAAGAGCAAGAAGTAACCAGAAGAATACTACTATGGGAGTTATAGTCTGATAAGAGCATAAAACTCCATTAACAAGTAGAAAAGAGTAATTTTTTGAAAAAATAGTGTACTCAAAACAATCCATCACCCAATGTCATCCAAAAAATAGCAAGGCTACAACTCTTAAGACATTAGAAATGTCTTATTTTTTCTCTTCTTTCTCAGCTTCAGCCGCTCTCTTCATCCTCTTGCCAAAATGCCGAGCATTAGTACGCTCGATACGCAGCTTGCCATAAGCATTGAATGATTTCATTTCATCCGTGACCTTCACAAGCTCAATAGCTGGCTGCTCTCTAACAATTGGCAAGTAAGGACCCTGGACTTGAGTGGCATTGGCAAGCTCCTCAGCACTAGAATCACCAGCCTGTGCAATTGCGTTGAGAAGATGTAAGTTCTAAGATACTCCAACAAACTACCAATAAGCAAGCAAAAAAAATTTCATTGTCAATAGCAGACTGGTGTGAATACGATAATTTCAGGCTTACCTTGACTTTCTTAGCTTGCCTTGGGAAGATAACTAGCTTAGCTTTGTATGTCTTGAGTCTCTGGACATTGGTCTGGAGACCTTCTAGAGATCTGTTCCTGCGCCTGTGATCCACGGCAATGCCTATAGTTGGAGCAAGTTTTTTGGGGATACCAGCTGCCTGAAAACAAAATGACAGCTGCTTAATAAAATGGAATCTCTAGATATGACTACATGGTAAGAGTGATATATTTTGGCACATCATTTCGATAAAAGAATGAAAGATCGTGATATCATCGACTTCAAAATTCATAGTTGCAACTTAAAGAAGAGGTATAAAATGGAGCCTTCCCCACACAAGATGGTAAGTAAAAAAGCCTAGCAACGTGCTTGCACAAGAACCAAACTCTATATAAGCTCCGCCTGCCAAACTCTAATAGAAACTCAGCGGAAACATAGATCCCAGCAGTGAAGCATTCGCCCATGTCTTGCAGGTGGGGTTTTTTTTTGGTGTGTGTGTGCATGGGTGGGTGGATGGGGGGCTAGCATCTAGAGCAAGATTAGATGGAATGAATCTTACTTTCAGCTCTTCTAGAGAGAATCCCCTGCCAGCTCTGACTTTCATGTTGTATTTTAATGTTTGTCCATGAACAATAGGTCGGAGAGATCCTGCTGTTGGCCTAGGGAAGATTGTTGCAGCTTTCTTCTGCCTCGCTGGAGTTAGCAGAAGCAAAAGATGTCAGGAAGTGTAAGTATTCTTAAGCCAAAGCTGAATTTGAGACTTGAAGTCATCAAACAAATGGGAAACTTCTTTTGAAATTGATAACATGGGAAACTTACCAATGCGTCTCCTTGTTTTGCGAGCAGGTTGGTTAAACCAAGTCCTTACATAGTTTTGCCAATGCTTCTTAAAGTGCCCATTTGGGATAACATTGTTGTGCTTCATGGCTTACCTGCGTGCGCCCACTACATGGATGAGGTTACAAAAATAGAATAAACCGTACGAAACTTACGATGAGGAAAATGAAGCACTAATGCAACATGGAAAGCAACATAGTTTCGGAAATTAAAGTAGGTCTATGGACTATGTGATTAAAAAGCAATTAGTGGCCACCAAGGACGCAAGAAAACATATAAAAACATTATGATCCAAACAATAAGAATAACTACGGAGAAGAGAGTAATCATTTTGATAAGTCAGATTCAAACATGTAAAGGCTCACAGGACTAGTTTAACATTATTAAAATAAACAAGAATCACTAGCAGTAGTTAAAATTCAAACTTGAAATAACTTTATTTTAGAGAGATAACAATGAAACTCAAAATATTTCAGAAATACATTCGAGTGTTGTGTGATTTCA
This sequence comes from Withania somnifera, assembly GCA_039654485.1. Classification (NCBI taxonomy): domain Eukaryota; kingdom Viridiplantae; phylum Streptophyta; class Magnoliopsida; order Solanales; family Solanaceae; genus Withania; species Withania somnifera. The sequence continues at coordinate 16,010,716 of JBDJHY010000014.1, read as the reverse complement.
CACCATGAATGTGGAGAAGATTACAGGAAGTCATGGGAAGCAGGAATACCTAAGACACTGAATTCCAGGTCATTTGAATGAACAAAAGCACAAGTTAAGATAAAAATAGCACAGCACTACCGCAACAATACCTAACCGTCTACTTCTCTCTCCACCTACACACTAATATGGCATTGCCCATACCATAAAAAATAAACAATATCAATAATATTTACTGATAGTGAGAGCTTCTATGAAAGAGAGGATTTTAATTCAACTATGTTAATTCTAAAGTGGTCTCTTGTAGAGATGAAGGATAAAATTGCGTACAATACCCCTTTTGGTACAGTCTTCTCTGGACCCATGCATAGGAGCTTACTGTATCAGGCTGCACTTTTTTTTAGGTTAACTTCAAAGTGAATACTAACTTAAGCCAAACCAAACCTAGACCTCATGATTCTCAATCTCACTTTATTGACCATTAGGTCACACCGAGCTTCGTTCGATAAGTGACTGAGTACATTAGTATTAATGTTCATAAATACCTTAAACACCCACTATGATTTACCAAATCACTGATCTATTCATCTAATTTTACATCTAACTAGATAGATAACATGCAAAAATATATACCTAATAAATCACAACAATAGTCCTCTTTGAGGTCCGGGGAGGGTATAGTGTACGTAGAACTACCTCAAGGCTATTCATTTGTTGCCATATAAGTTCATTTGAAACTCATTGTAAAGCAAATTCATTTACACACCATGTTTACTGATAAAACTCCACAAACAAATTTTCATAACAAGAAATTAAATGGAAAAAAAAAACATGATTAACATATTTTGGGACAATGAAGGAAAAAATTAAAACTCACCGAGGAAGCAAAAACTGAGGTTTTCTATTTGGAACAATAAGGTGGGATTCGACGTTTGCTTTTATGTAAGAAACCCTAAATGGAAAGACCTTTCTTTTGGGCTTCAATAGGCCCAAGTATTCATGGGTCTCTCTATTTTAAGATGTAGTCAAACTTGTAAAGTTTTGCAAGTTTAGTCATTTTGAAATTACTGTATATATTGTTGTGAAAATATATTGAGTATATTATTCTTGTTATTGTCATTTTGAAAATAACTTTAGATATTCGCGTTGAATTTGTAAGAAATCGTATTTAAAAGTTTAGTTGTAGACTTTTGATGTTTTTGCCTCAAAATTGTAGTAAGGGACAATTGAATATCTAATTTTCAACTATTTTTTAATTGAATTATAGTGATAAATAGTTGAACTTTAGCTACACAAACTTCAGAACTATAGTGCATTATAGAGTGCGCAGCCGGGTAAAAATATCAAAGAAATGCTTAAAAAGTTACTAGAGGGGCAGGAATGAGCTAGTGAGAGACTAGAAAGGTTTGAAGCAGATATAAAAAATCAACAAATGAGGATGTAACTGATGGAGAGGCAGATGGGGAAATTAGATGTTTCATAAAATACAAGGCCCTATAGGGTAGTCTTCCAAGTAACACAAACCAAAACCCAAGCCATGTAAATGCAATAACAATGGGATCCATTTATAGTGGTAAGAGTTACCACTAAAGGACTAGTTGAGCTCGAAAATGATGGGCTTGACCAAAATTTTTTTGTCAATGGCCAGCGGGTCAAGCATTATTGTCCCAAAGAAGATTGTGGGGCAATATCCATCGACATGGTCGATCAAAGAAATTACATGGGTTTTTCCACGATGTTAAATAAGGTGCTACATGGGAGGCAACCCGTGGTTTGAAAATACCTATAAAAGCATCAAATCCTGTCACTCCAAGAAAATCAGCATAGCCGGTGCTAGCTCTTCCAAGGATACTTTCAAAAGAGCTCGTGCCTCTCCATCTGAGGAGCCACCTCTTGTGGCTACTACTAGGGTGAAACAATGTCTTTTGGTATTGTTGCGGTTGTTGATATAGGTAAAAATGGTACCATCAAAATTATATATCATGGTACATCCCTGATGAGTAAATTGATGGGGATAGTTTGGCACCTGAGCTTCCATTGATTTTCACCTCGATACGTTAGTTGGGGTTGGACTTTATTTTTGAGGATCAAGGTGAATGCAACATTGACTTGATCTAAGAATTTTATGCTAATTGGAACCTACATTAGAAGGATGAGATTAAGGTGTAGGGGCGCATATTTTAGGTAACAGAAGATCTGGTCAACAATTTGTTAAACACCAACGATGAGGTTGAGATGACTCCGCTGTGGAACTTGTGGAGACATCCCCCATACCAGTAGATACACCACACCCATTGTGGTGTTACTGACAGGCTTGTTGGATTTAGATGCTCGAGGGTGCCACTCAGCCCTCCTAGTTTCTCACTTAAACAAAAAAGCTCAGTGTTGGCTTAAAATTGTCAATACTGTCTGATGCCAATCAACTACTGCACTGTGATCTGTAGCTGTATATGCCTGGTTTATACATTAGTGAATGGTATGGAGCTAAATATAGGTAGGGTGATATGAGTAGCTATGAAAAGGGCTTGGTACAGTAGGCGATAGAAGTATAGTTTCAGGGACATAATCACCCGATTTTTGTGGGGACAAGATATTAATGAAGATCCACAGATGTCATCGACTTGCCACTAGCTAAAGAGGTGGAAAACACCGAGTAAAGTTATATTGGAAGGTAGAAGCGAAAAAAGCTAAAGAATCACCAACAGAATGCCATGTACGATGCCTTCTACTAAGGACAAAATCAATGTACTCTATGCACAGTACCTGTTTAATGCTTATGCCTACACCATGTGTCGTATTGATCCTACCTTTGTCGAGCCCATTGATAATGATTCCCCTAGTGAAGATGAGTATGCATCGGGTGACTCAGACGATGAGGAATAGAGTGACGCTGAGGAAGGTGCTGCTACCGAAGAAGCGGAGCCTGCTAGCTTCAAATAAGGTCTTCCAATCTCCGATCTGGCAGACATGGATGACTAACCAGGGAGTTCTACACCCTTATCTTTATTTTATTTTATGCATCGGGGACAGTGGTCGATTTTTAAGTGTAGGGTAGGGTTAATAACTCTGGGATGTTTTGTAATTAATAGTTTGCTAGTATGACATAGGTTGCTTAATGTTGGGTTAAAATTTAATTTCGTAATTTTTTTATTTTTTGTTTATTTTTTTGGTTATGTACTTTTAATTTAACGATAATGTAATTTTTATTTCTTTAAGTTGTGTATTGTATTTAGTTTAATTATTTTAATTGTGTGTGTAATTTTTTGAATTTAGTTTGCTTTTGCGGTTTCTTAGTTTTTCTTGCCGGTTCTTTTCTACAGAAAGTCCCCTTGATCCGGATTAGGTAGTTGTTTTTTGTTTATTTTATTTTCCTTTTTATCATAAAATAAAGGAATATTCTTGAAGATGGGCGTAAGATGATCCTCTTAAGGTTTGTCTTAGATAGGAATAGTTTAGGTGGAACCCTACAATTATTGTAAATATGTAGTGCATTAGATATTGTCCTTAACCTGGGAGAAACAAATAGTTTCGAACCACAATTGAGCATAATACGTAAGGTACCGGGTAAGATATACACATAATATAAATATTAACAATAAATGGTGAGTTGGCTTAATAATAGCTTTTGTGTAGTACTAGGTGAACCAATGTGCCACGTGGGTTGAGATTCTTTCATTTTCCATGTCATGTAGCTTAGCCTAGAACTTGCCCTGCATGTTGTCAAGATGAAAAAAAAAGTGTTTCTTTGACTAAAAAATTATATAGGCCCTTGTTGGTATGTCTTGGTAAAAACTTTAGCATGCTCAGATATATATAACAAATTAGCCCTTTGAATCTATTGATTATCCTTTAGTAGCGGTAGATTTTCTCTTATCCTATTTATTGAATTCCTATTTCTGCATCCTGCTTCCTTTAGCACTGGTACAGAAATCGTGGTTGGAGTAAAATTAATTTAATTGAGTAAAAAAGAGGAAAGAAAGGATTACTAATG
>JBDJHY010000014.1:15966866-15977314 GCA_039654485.1 Withania somnifera | reverse complement strand
ATAGGTGAGGTTGGGATAGTTAAAAATGACTAAAGTTTTAAATTGTGTCTCTGAGAATGTTTATCCTTGAGCCTATTGAAGATATAGGTTTAAAATTAGCGAGTTTAGTTGAATTTGAGCTGAATTAAATGGGCTAAGGTAAGAATTTATGTGTGATTAAAGCATTCAAAAGTTATTTTTGCCAAAAAGGAATTGGTCAAGATGAGCAAATAATGAGTTATAAATCAATCCGAACAACTATTATCAAGTTTTATTTTTTTAAAATTTTGTTCTCTTTTAAGTTGTTTAGTTACCAACGAAAATTGATAAACAAAAAAGATTAATTATTAGCTTTATACAAAATGTCATACAAAAAATCTAAGATTTCTCGTGAGTCACTCAATATACATATTCCGTACATATGAATCACATAATCTATAAGAATGACTTTGGAGGTGAGTGATTTTAATCTTTTTACCTCTCTTGCTATATGAGCATAACTTCAAATTTAACAAGTTCGCTCTTGAAGATTTGCCTATGGGACAAGCTAAGTTCAAACGTTCAAGACCATTCATTTTCAAAGTCATTATTTATAATTTTCTGAATTTAAACTGGATTGAATTACACAAATTAAAATAGACCGAATTAACATATAAACGAATGATTCATAGGCCACCTAAATTTAACGGGTTAGAGGAATCACATTTTTTTTGTGTACTAACTAATTTAACAAGAAGTCAAATTACTTGGATTAGTAAATTTCGAATACCGAATTGCGAATACTTAAAAGAGAAATACTTTGAATGGAATGAGAAAGAGAACTTTTCAATTATGTATATCAACTCTACATTCTCTTTATTGCCTTGTGCAGATTTATGCCCCCATGAAGTGAATCGTGAACCAAAGCAAAAAACATACACTGCTTTAGTCGTACTGTGTTGTCTTTGCCTTGTTGCAAAGGAGCTTAACAAAAATCCTGTCATGTGTCCTTACCTACAAGCAATGCTTTTAATTCAAAATTTATTTTTACTATTTATATAAGCTTAGCACCATCAATAAGATAACTATTTATCTGTGTCAAATAGCATATCAAATTGATTCAAATTTAATCATAATTAAATAATATATAAGTAAGAAATAAGTTGGTTAGCCCTGGTTAAGTACCAGTATAAATCATGCACAATCACATGTCATGTAAGTGTTTGTGATGCAGATTCTAGCGTGAGTCATTATCGCGGGCGTTGATTATGTGTAGCTAGCTTTTGAGAACTTTGGGATCATGGTGAGCTCTCGCCATTCAGGGTGATCCATCTTCATCAGTATAGAGTTGCCTTATTTGTATTTTCAAAGACAGTATTTAATATTTATACCGTAGATGTTTTCTATAGCATTGATATCAGATTATGGGGATGGATTCCTTTTGTATTGTATATACTTATCTCTCTTCTTCTCCTTTTCCGCTGTTCATTTGTTCGTTGTCTATTATAATCCGTTATTTGTCGCTCTGGGCTAAGAATTGACTTACTTACGGACGAGTGATAGCACATGTCATTACGATCCGAGTTTTGGATCGTGACAACAACAACAACATAGCCGGTGTAACTCTATAAGAGGAGTCAGTGGAGGATAGAATGTATGCAAGAGGTTGTTTCCAATGTCACGTATATCTATTAATTTGATGTAAATACAATTTTAGCCCATTATTAAGCAGTGGATGTGATTTTTCACCAAGCAGAATAAAATTGTATACTTCATCGCGCTATTAAATTTTTAATGATATCTTTAAATAAAGCCGATCGGTAAGATTTATTATTTACTTTTTTTTGCCGATATACATAAACTACACACGGATTATACATAGTTATACATGTATTATAATTTTATGTGACACACACTGATAGTGTAAAAAAATCATATCATCAATTTATTTTAAATTTATAGTACACATTAGTTGATATATAATCATATATCATATAGTTGGAAGGGGGTTCAGAGGGGTTAATCCGAAGTTTTTGAGGATCAACTATATACATAAAGTTAAAACTATAATGTATGTATATATATCATAGATGTCAAGAAGGAGAATCTTAACGATAAAGTTATTTTCATATTCCTGTATAGATAACAGGTTTATGTCATGAAATCAGTCATCAATACTTCCATCAGCATAGACTACGTACACATATTACACCTCTTCTCTTATATATACACCGACCAAACTACTATTTTATATATAGTACATGCTAACGTACCTCCTTGATAAGAAATTTTTTCCGCCACTTATAATTATCGATAAAATACAATTTTACACTTTTAGTATATATAACTTAAAAAATATATCTAAATAGAAATGTATAAAGGTTGGGGAGGGGGTGCATGCATGAAAGTTTGCGGAAGTGCGGAAGTATTGATCTGCGAAAGGGAGTTTTGGAGTAACTGATAAAGTTGATGTTATGTGAACAGAAGATTATGGATTCAAACTTTGGAAACAATCTTTTGCATAAATACCTATAATGTAAGACAATGTACAATATACCTTTGTGGTTGGGCTTTTCCTCAGACATTGCACATGATGAAACTTTAATTCACCGGGCTATTCTTTTTTATGATTGAAATCATACATACATGAAAAAGTTTAGATGCACTTATGATTGAAATTTTATCTAATTTTAATATATATTTTAGTCATGTATAATTGAAACCAGACATACATATGAGATTCAAGGCAAATTTTACTTGTACTTGGGTCATGTATGACTAAATCAGATGCAAATTTTCAACTCTTCCCAAAAGCAAATATAGGGATGATAATGGGGTGGTTTGAGCCTTAGCCCACAAAATTTTCAATTCGCCCCACTCTGTATAAACCCGTTTCGCTCCACCCCACATTATTTGCTTCACTTTAAAAATTGAATTACTAAATTACACACACTTTTTACTATTGAATTTATTTTATATTTGTTGGTGTGTAGTATAGATAAATTATTTTTCTTGATTTGTGCTCGTTTGTTGTGAGTATATCTACTATTACCACACATTTAGTTACTTTCTAGGAATGAGAACAGTACTACCCCATGCATGTGAAATTTCACAGTAAAAAAATCTTTATTTTACAAAAAACTTGTATATAATATATTTTTTGATTTTTTTTTTTTGCAATATTTTAGAAATACTACATTTTGGCTTTTAATTTGTTTGAACCCATAACTTGCTCGGTATTGATTTTTTTAAAGAATTATTTCAACTCATTCGCCCCACATATTCTTAAACCTGCCTCCGCCCCGCATAACGTACCCCTCCCGCACCCTGCACTATTGCCATCCTTGAGCAAATAAGCTTGTAAAAGAATTATAAAGCGACCCCAAAACGGATATTTGGGCACTTGGCCCTCTAGTTCTTTGTAGTCTAATATCCTTTATTTTATGGGCTTAAGTATACCCAAATCAACCAATGGGCTTTTTCTGCTCAGCTGATGGACACTATCCACTCAAAATGATCAAAGCCCAGCCCAATTCTTTGTGCAATGTGTTGGGCTGATTTGGTCATCAGTATTGATGGATCAAGATTTGGTTGTTCTATATAAATTTATTCACAGATTACATTAAACAAATATCATATTCATACAATACAATACAACTAATTTTCAAAAAGCTTTGAAGGTGAAATGATAAACACACGAGATACAATATCTTTTGAAAATAATACAGAGTATATATTAGTTTCGGATAAGAAGTAAAACCTTAAAATTAGCATAATTTCACACACAAATAACTTAAAAAATTGCATTGCTACAATAAGACGACACCATTTATGCAAAATTTTACATACCTCAAAAATCAAGAAACACGGAAATCATAAAAAAACAATCCTAATGAGAAGGTTATATAATAAGTTTGAATATAAAATACATAAATAGATGCATAGTAAAAAATCCTACTTCTTTAATATTAATGAAGGACTTAAAAAAATTTCACAATCTCATACACAAATAACTTAAAATGATGCTTTGTGAATAATAATCGACACTATCAACAACAATAACATATTCAGTATAGTCTTATAAGTGTTTGACATAATTTATCCTATCTTTATAGACTTAAAATGATCACAATCTCATGTATAAATAACTTAAAAAGATGCTTTGTGATTATATATTAACACCATCAACAAAAACATATTTAATATAATCAGAAATCTTAAGAGACTAAGCCGTATTTATTCTTACATTTGTAGGGTAAAGAAAGCTGTTTCACTTATGTGTGACACAAAAGTTTTGCATAAATCATAAATCAAGAGAACACCTACATTATCTAAATGAGAAGGTAATACTAAGATCAAGAATAAAAGACATGACAGTCGAAGAGAAATACATTTATTTGTAGACAAAAGATTACTAGTTTTTTCTTGATCCACCCCAAATAGATTGCCAAAAAACAGGCCAATTCTTCTTAGCTTCATTCCAACCCAAGATTGACCCTTCTCTCATTGGATCCCAACTAGATGAAACTATCCCATAACTAACTCCCAATAAGGCAGTCCCAAAGAAAATAAATGACACAATAAAAGGTACCCAAGTAGGCACATCAATCTTTAAACCAACCTTAAGATAATAAAAGAAAGGGAAAAACAATAAGCCAATAAACAAAGGGATACCAACTGAAAATCCCATTCTGCTTATCATTCTATTAGTCACTATCTCGGGTATAACTCCTCTTTCTTGATTCCCATCATCTTCCTCCTCCTCCTCCTCATCATCATTTTCTTGTTCTGGTTTCTTGGTTTTTTTGGTAATTTTCTTAGGTGAAGATCCAAAACCTTTTGGAGAATTTAGTGTTGCAAAAGGAGGGGTGCATTTTTTATGTAATTGTTTGGATTTGGGAAGTTGGAAGTGAAGGGAGTGTTTATTTTTTGAGGTTAATGGAGCTAAGGGGGATAGTACTACTCTTGGATATGAACATGTTTCCATTATTTCTTTTTTGTTCTTCACTACCTTGCTTTACAACTTCTTCACATTGTTGGTTTGGTTGGTGCTGATGTATTTGTTCAAGATTGTTGTAAGAAGCTTATCTATAGCTGTTACTTTGTATAATTACTATATTGCCCATGATTGTAAATTTATCCCAACTGCTCAATATTAAAGAGCTCAAAGAAAAAAGTATTTCACTTATGTGTTGATACAGCAGAGGGAGGTTGTTTTTATTTCAAGATTATAATCTTGAACGACGAATAAAATAATATTAAATTTTAAGTTATACTTATATTTTTAATCAAATTAAATATAAATTTAATCTTAAAATAACATAGTTTATTCTATGAATCAAATGATTCCTTATAAAATTTTTAATCATTTATATAGAAAGTATACATTATTATTTTAAAATTTAGAAAATTTTTATTTTTATTAAAACAAACTAAAAAATAGATTGAAGTACATCAACTATAATGTAGAGCATATATGATTTAGTCAAAGTGATGAAGTATCTAATTTGGCAATTAAAAATTATGGTGGATTGATAAACACCTCTTTATTTTTAATTTAAAATTTTATGATCAATATCCTACAGTGAATATGAATTATTCAAGTCTAATAAAAATAAAAAATAAAAAATTAAATAATAAAATAAAGTATCTATTTTTTTAAAAAAAATCATGGGTTCTTTTTGTACTTTATTAGATTATGGATAGATCATATTGATTATTATTGAATCAATTTTGGCCATAAGAGGTATAGTATAGTGTTAGTTTTGGACAGCCAGCATATCCCTATTAAATTTCAAATACAATGTTTACTTCAAGATTCCAGGATATTGCAGTGAGAGTCTGCTACTGAGCAGCACCCTTTAATGGTAGAACCTTAAATCTCTCTACTTTTCATGATTTTACTTCAAATTTTGTTATTAGTGAACCATGTATATACTGAATTCTCCTGTTCATTTTTAACGGTTGCTGCTTACTTTGATGAGGTTTCATTGTTTCAAAAAATGTTATTTTGTTCTTGTTTTTTTTTTCTTCTTTCTAATTATTAAGAGCATAACTTGTGTGAATCAAGAAATACTGAATTGCCCATTTCATTTCTTGTTGTTGGTGCTTACTATGATGAGGTTTCATTGTTTAAAAGATAGCTTTTTTGGTGCTCTTTTGTTCTTGGGATTTTCTCTAATTCTTAAGAGCATAACTAGTGTGAATCAATTATACTGAAATTTTCAGTTTCATTTCTAAGGGTTGCTGTTTACTTTGATGAGGTTTCATTGTTTAAACAGTGCTATTTTCTGCGGGTGTTTTTCTCTAAGTCTTAATATCATAACTTGTGTGAAAGCTTTTTTTGTGCTCTTTTGTTTTCGGGGGTGGGGGGTGGGGTGTTCATTTCTAGTTGTTGATGCTTACTTTGAGGTTTCATTGTTTAAAGCAAAGCCTTTTTTGCGTTCTTTTGTTCTTGGGATCTTCTTTAAATTTTAAGGGCATAACCTGTGTGAATCAGATATGCTAAATAGTCCGTTTCATTTCTAGTTGTTGCTGCTTACTTGGTTTCGTTGATTAAAGGAAAGCCTTTTTTGCTGTCTTTTGTTCTTGGGATGTTCTCTAAATTCTAAGAGCATAACCTGTATGAATTGGTGCTTACTTTGGTTTTTCATTGTTTAAAGGAAACCCTTTTTGCGCTCTTTTGTTCTTGGGGTTTTCTCTTAATTTTAAGAGCATAACCTGTGTGAATCAAGTATACTGAATTGTCCATTTCATTTCTAGTTGTTGCTGCATACTTTGAAGTTTCATTGTTTAAAAGAAAGCTTTGTTGTTCTCTTTTGATCTTGGGTTGTTCTCTAATTATTAAGAGCATAACTTGTCTCAATCAAGTATACTGAAATTGTCCAATTCATTTCTAGTTTTTACATCTTATTTGATTTTTTTTTAATGACTATGGTGTCCGGCCCAACTTTCGCGCACCTCAACTAAACCCACGGGATACCTACCACCTCCTACCAACAACAAGTATCAGATAATTCTATCCACTAAGGCTAGAACAGATGGAAAGAAACACCTAGTATTTTTTGTCTCTCTTGGGATTTGAACCTAAGACCTTTGGCCTCATGGTTCTTTAACCCACTTTATTGACTACTTGGCCACACCCTTTGGTGCAGCTTATTTGATGTTTCTTAGGAGCATAACTTTTCTGGATCAAGAATACTGAGTTGTCTATTTCATTTTTAATTGTTGTTGCTTATTCTGAGGTTTCATTGTCAAAAAGAAAGCTTTTTTGCACACTTCTGTTCTTGAGGTTTTCTCTAATTTTTAAGAGCATAACTTTGTGTGAATCAAGTATACTAAATTGCCCATTTCATTTCTAGTTGTTGTTGCTTACTTGGGTGAGGTTTCATTGCTTAAAAGAAAGCTTTTTGTGCTCTTCATTCTTGTGGTTCTCTCTAAATTTTAAGAGCTTAACTTGTGTGAATCAAAGATACTGAATTGCCCATTTCATTTCTAAGCTGCTATTTGAGGTTTATTCGTTTAAAGAAGGCTATTCTGTCCTTGGGGTTTTCTCTAACTCTTAAGAGCATAACTTTGTGTGAATCAAGTATACTGAAATTGTTCACTTCATTTGTAGTTGTTGCTGCTTACTTTGAGGTTACATTGTTTAAAATAAAGCTTTTTTGTGCTCTATTGTTCTTGGGGTGTTCTCTAACTCTTAAAAGCATAACTTCTCTGATTCAAGAATATTAAATTGCCCATTTCATTTCTAAAATTTCTGGTTACTTTAATGGGGTTTCGTTATTTAAAGAGTGCAATATTTTGTTCTTGGGAGTTTCTCTAATTTGTAAGAGCATAACTTGTGTGAATCAAGTATACTGAATTCTGCACTTCATTTCTGATTGTTGCGGGTTATTGAGATTTCATTGTTTAAAGAAGGCTATTTTGTGCTCTTTTTGTTCTTGGGGTTTTCTAATTTTTAAGAGCATAGCTTGTGTGAATCAAGGATACTGAATTGCTCATTTCATTGCTAGTTGTTACTGCTTACTTTGATGTTACATTGTTCAAAAGAAAGCTCTTTTGTGTTCTTTTATTCGTGGAGTTTCTCTAAATTTTAAGAGAATAACTTGTGTGAATCAGATATACTGAATTCTCCATTTCATCCTGATTGTTGCTGGTTATTTTGAGGTTTCTTTGTTTCAAGAAGGCCATTTTGTTCTCTTTTCTTCTTGGGTGTTTTCTCTAATTTTTAGGAGCATAACTTCTGTGAACCAAGTATATTGATCTCCCTTTCATTGCTAAGTGTTGCTGCTAACATTGAGATTTCATTGTTTAAAGAAGGCTATTTTGCTCTCTTTTGTTCTTGGGGTTTTCTCTATTTTTAAATAGCATAACTTGTGTTTCTCAACTTAGTTAGTCTAACTCTTCGCATTTCATGTTCTCAGGGAATAGTTAGCAAAATCTTCTGGTTTGTGAACAAAGGGGCATCAACAGAATGGGGAATAAAGGGGTTGCTTTTCTAGTTTAACTTTCAAATTATTAAAATAGCTCCTTTTTCGACAACTTGATGGTTAACCTGGATGAGTGGAGAGAATTAGTACAAAAGATAGAGAAAGAGAAATTGCATGTCTCAATTTATGTGTTGTACTTTCATTTTTGGCATGTCCCAAAAGGAAAGTCAAAAAATTCAACTTTAAACTTCTCATTTTACCCTTAATGTGATGATTTTTAGTCACATCTATATAATGTTTTAGACCATTTTAGTCTTTTTTTTCTTTTTTAAACTTTGTATCGAGTCAAACAAGATATATAAATTGAAACAAAGCAAATAAAATTCCATTATATCGTCCTAGCTATGAGAAGGGAACCTTAGAGTAACTGGTAAAGTTGTCATCATATGACCAGGAGGTCACAGGTTCAAGCTTTGTAAACAACCTTTTGCAAAAATGCAAGGTCAGGTCGCATATGATAGACCCTTGTGGTCGGGCCCTTACCTGGGCCGTGTGTATAGCGGGAGCTTTAGTGAACCAGGCTGCTCTTTTACCGTTAGAAAGCCATCGAGGATAACATTCCTAATAGAATTAAAATTTACGCAATTCGCCAACTAGAAAAACCTCTCCAGATTTGACTTTTCCATTTTGGTAGTCTTAGGGTATCTCTCATAGAATCTTGTAAGACTTATGGGCTTGTGATTGTAGGTAGAAATGATTATAAAGGGAATGCTCAGGAGATATGAAAGATGGAATCCAGTGCATCCTACATATGGAGCCTTTTGGGGCATGGGAATAGGAATTGGCTGTGGGGTGGGATGGGGGCCTGGATTTGGTCCTGAGGCTATTGGTTATGTTGGAGCTGGTTGTGGTGTTGGATTCAGTGTTGGCTTCTCTCTGCTCGGCATTGGCATTGGACTTCCTGCCAATTACATCTACACAGTTCCTTACAACGGTAAGACCAAATTTTCGTATTCAACTTTGGACATTTTACGTTCTTCGTTTCTATATTTGATCGGTAGTGACAACTGTGTGAGATTTGAAACTACTGTTAAAGTTGATTTAATTAATTTACTTCTATATTCTTTTGTAGCCTTCATATCTGCCCGAAGTGGTATGGCTCAATTAACTGATAGACGAAGCATGAGAAACATTGAGGAAGACAGTCAGTATAACCTTGATTCAAATATTTCTGGCTTGCAAGAAATCGTGATTCGTACATTTTCAAGCTTAAGGGCCAAAGAATCATTAGGGAAGGCCGTAGATTCACCTGAAATGCCGACCAAAATGTCCTTTCCTGATCAATGCATGGATCGTCTAAAACAAGGCATCAATGGCATACTTCATCCTTGCAAAGGTAGGCTACATAGTGCTCACAAATGGAAATAGTACTGTATTGTAGTTTAACCATGATTTGTCTCTTCATGCCATCTTGTTCTGATTCCTTAAACAGTGTAATATTGGTCATCAATCTATATTCTACATGTTGGTCATTTTGTGGGTTTTGCTGTTAGTCCCTGTCAAATCTATTCCTTCAAACTAATGGAGATAAGTTTGCTGATAGAACATCAATTATTAGGTTCCAAGCTGCTCTTTGGTCCGAAAATAGGATTAGATGTGATTGTTGACGGTAAAGGAACTAGATCTACCCTTAGTTAAAATGGTTATTATTTCGGATTTGTGTGCAATTTGCAACTAAGGTTGCTTTTTGATTTTACAGTCATATCAATAACTTCTTCCAACATTGACTACATCCGACTGTATCATGTTACTATGATCTAAGAAGTACACGCCAATTATATTCATTTTCTTTTTGAAAATGGTAACATCTGTATATATACATATATGTAAACAATGAACTACACCAACGATGTGTTCTAGTAGTAATTACAAGTAGTAGTCAAAAGAGCAACACCCATCACCTATCTATTCGTAAGTAATCTAAAACACAAGAAAAGTCCTCAAGGATATTCGTTTTCTTGGGGTACAAAATCAATTGTAGATGACATGTTTTACAAA
>JBDJHY010000014.1:15955690-15966766 GCA_039654485.1 Withania somnifera | reverse complement strand
TGCTTTATGAATAAAACAAAGAAATTCAATCGAGGAACAACAATTATGGGATAGAATAATTCAAAGAACGAGAATTAATTCATTAAACTCAGATATTAGTCAGAAATCCTATATTTTTCTTAGTTTGGTCATCCATAGAGGAAACCTAATTTTATAAAACTAATAAGAAAAGAGACTTATTGAGTGTCGGAAAAGACGAGGACAACCTTTGGGGACTTTTTCTATAACACTTGACGAATTTTCCACAGAGTTCACCACAGAAATTTAGAGAATTGACCGAAATAAACTTTGTGAAAAGAATGATACTAAAGGTGTACAGTTATTTAGTTTCTGCAATTTCTGCAGGGGAAAAATCGAGGTCGCTGGGCAAAACTTGGGTCGTTAGGGCGACCTCATCCCGCTTGGGAGATTAACCAGGGGCGATCTGACCACTGGGGCGAAGGTCACAGGAGGGACACCCAGGACACTGTAGCAACCTCGCAAGTGCGACCCAACCCCTCGTTGGGACGGTCTGTGCTTGCAATTCACCACAACTATAAATCATGAACTCTGAGGATCTAGAGTGAGCATTCCGATTCCAATTTCAATAAACCAATTATGTATACAACATTGAAATGACATTATGGATCTAAGAAATCGTAGAAATAACCAACTGAGGTCGTTTGAGCAAAATGACCCCTAAAACCAAGAAATAATTAACTCACACTAATCCACCAAGGTACTCAAAATGACACTGGGGACTCTAAGAAACACACCAACACTGGTACTATCCTAAAATCACCATTATAGAGTTGATGGAAGCGTTTGAATTCCATTCGTACACTCCGAACATCGAAAGACCACCCAAGCTCCAAATTAAGCCTTAAATGAGCTGAAAACCCACAATTTAGCACAAACTCAAAATGAAAATCCTAAAACACAAACTTCAGGTCCATCTAGACTTTGTTGGCATTCTGGAGCTAATGAAACTATTGAAATTTAATTCTGAGCTCTTCTTGAAGGAAAGATTACTAAAGTCAGTGAGTACTTAGTTTTTAACTCTAAAATAGGCAAAGTGAGATAAATCTCCACCGAGCCACCAGTGAAACCGAAGTATCGGTCTTAATAAGTCATGAATAACCAGGGGCAGCTACTAGAAAGCTCTAGAATATAAAATGCCACATTTCTCATAAATAACCATGAGGGTCATTACAAATTAAGAAAAGAGATTATGAGAGTTATGAATATGATAAACGATCTAGGGTACTGCATACCATAATCTACTCCATGTTTCATGATTGAGATTCTTTATATTTTAACATATATATAGTAATGAAGCTCTTAAAGTATGCACTGATCACACGGTGTAGTCGCTAAGTATGAGTGTTACAGAATAGGAATTAGAACACCCACTACCTGAGAGTGGGAGATGAAGGAAATTAGACCGAGCCACCCATGTAGGTCAAGTCGGATCCATATTAGTAAATTAAATAATATATAATCAGTTATATATTTAAATTAGTAAAATAAAAGAAAGAAGAGACACAACGGTTAGAGTATGTCTCTTGAACCTGTGTATCACTTAAGAGCGATAAAAGAAAATTCTTAAAGAGAAACTCTCAACGTTTTTTATCTGAAAAGAAAATTATAAAGAGAAACTCTACCTTTTTCTCTCCATTTCTAAGTTCTACTTGGAAAGGATTCAATTGAAGATTCTTTCCTGAAATTAAGAACAAACTTCTGTAACAGGTATGCGATTATAGACTGTGGCTATTTCAGTGTAGTACGTATTTCATAACATGTGATTGCGCTATTAGACTAGTGAAACGAATTCAATGATTCTGCAAAATTTGTGTTTGATTAGTTAATTCACATAATCTTGTTGCTTATGTGAGGATGATGAAATGGAGATGCCAATGCATCTACTGTACAATGCCATTAGAGCTCTGGACTTAGGGAAAGCTATTACGGATTGGCTGGATTAGTTGTTGGAGCGGCTCAATACTATTTGTGGTCTAAAGCCAAACTTTGAGATGAAACCTCGATATTTTTTTATAAAAAAAAAAAAGAGATACTATATATTTTTTATTTAAAATTTATTTTTCTACCCTTTTGAAATGCAAAGTTTTGAATAATAGTCTTAGATCAATTTCTTTTAATAATATTTTTTAATTGACCTCATATTTTACCATTAAAAATCTAAAAATTATTTGTTTTAAAATAGGGGCTCCTATGCTTCTTGGAAGACTAGTTTTTATCAAATTAAAATCCAAAAAAAAAAAATTAGTGAATAAGAATAGTATTTTTTTTCTATTAAAATATTAACTACATGTTGGTGAAAAGTGAGCCTCCAAAAATTGAGGACCTAAAGCACAAGCTTCATAACTATAGGTTTCAGATGAGGGGTGTATTTGAGAGTCTTCAGATGATCAAAAAGAAGCAGCGGAAAACACTGAAAAAGGAAGTCCTATATGTGGTCTATTCTATCATACTTGGGAGGTCAGAAATTGGACATTGTTTATGAGATAAAGTAATTCGGGAGCACAAGTAGCACCGAATACAGTTTGAAGTTAGGGAGAGAATAGACTCATTTTGAAGTCTAGAAAATATAGCAGATGTTAGATCTTCATAGTTCATACAACAGATTAAATAGTGGTTTCTTTCTATTCGAGGAAATTATTTTTTGATCCTTCACGGAATTTATTTAGGTTTATGATCTCTTGACAAGAGATCTCATTTCCTCCCAGAGATTGTGTTACCTTGGCACTCTTCATAAAAGGTGGTCGATGTATGTAGTGGCTCTTTAGGGGTATTTATTTGTTTGTATATGATAATATTCACACTTATGCTCTTAAATGTATTTGTTTGTTTGCATTTGGTAATATTTTACATTTATTACCGAAGAAAAGAATAATTTCAAATGGAAATACTAAATAACACATATAGAATATACACAATGATAATCACAGTACAGCATCTTTTCTGTCGAGTATTGATGATTAATTTCAGCTGGAGTATTAAAGTTTCAAACTCGTATATGTAAATTGTTTATGAAGAGTTGTTCGGACATAGAGATGCAAGTCATTTTTCGACAGTTTGAATTGCTCAAAATGAGGCAGAGCGTTTGTCTTTCCATGCATGTTTCCCTTTCCTTTTTGTGGGAGGTGAACCATTGATGTTTATCGAAACCTGATAAAGATCACAAATAATGAATATAGGTTGTTCCTCAATAGTAAGATGTTTGATGGCTCACTATTAAGCAAGGAGACTCCACCATACGTACATTTCAATTTTCTTTTTGTTTAAGCCTATTGTTGCACCTTTGACTTCACGCACGTACATTTCTATTTTCTTTTTGTTTAAGCCTATTGGTGCAATTACCATCCACTTGAAATAAATAAACTCCTTAAGCATGGTTTTTCCAATGAGGACAGCACCGATGCTAGTAAGGTTGATTGCTCGGGGTCTGGGATATAAAATAACGTTTATCAACTGACGTTGCAGTATTCTAAAAGCCTATTGAAGTTGAGTACCGAAAGGCAGACCTTTAACAAACTGATAAGTACATAAATGTGATTGACAACAGAGAAACATTACTGTTGATGTCTAACTTAGAGTTACAAACGATGTACAAATTGTACCGTCTAAGTTACATACTGAAAAAGCCACAATATTCATATTTACAGGGTAGGGAGTCCGACTAGATGTAAAACAAATAAGTAATTGAGGTTCCTTTTTGGTATTAATAGGCCTACAATTAAAGTTTAGTCTCTCGTCATTCTCCTTTTTTCTTTTTTTTTTTCTTTTTTTTGTAGGATTCCAGTGAGGGGGAGATTGGAACTTACATTTCTTGCTTCGAGAAAGAAACTGCATAAATGTTAATGCTATTCATGGAACAAAACTTCAACGAATTTTCTGCTTAATCTGACTCTCTGTTAACAGGAGGAGCTCTGTGATATGCTGGTACTGTTGTTGGGAAGAACATTTGCCGGATCCCTTCTGCCTTTATGATGGGAAATATGATGCCTGATGCAGACTGAACGAAGAAAGAGTATACACGCCAAAATGGTCAGACTTTTTAACAAGGTGAACGAGTATGCAGAAATTGCAACTGGAGAGAAGATCAATATAGCACATGCTCAAAGAGTTACGAAAACAGTTTGAATACAGCATTTAGGAACATACCGAGATTAATCTAGCTCCAATCCACAGGCTCTTTGGAGAAGGAAAAGGTACAAGCAGTCGACCAACTCCATAAATGGCCACTGCAAAGAAATGGAGCACCAAGCTCAGAGGGTTAGGATTAAGACCAGAGAGTAGAGCTATGGGTCCAGTTGAACAAGTGCCTCCAAGGCTTAAATATTCAAAACACGCCTCTCGCATCTCCCTCCTCGCTTGATCAGGAGAAGCACAGAATACCTTATACAGAGCTCCAGCCAATGTATTTATCGTGGAAGCCACTGGCTGAAAATAGACACAAATACAAGAATGAGTAACATGCTAATAAAGTCAGAAGAAGTCCCTTCCTTCCAGAATTCCAGTCCTTCTTTGTATTTTTTAAGAAGGAATAACTAAAAAGTACTGATGTACTTTTAGGCATTAACCCAAGTTCAAATAATATGATTTTCCTGTAGTGACTGTTGAAGTTTTCAGGTAAAAGACATCATAATGCCACGTTAAATAGCTAGAAAGAAGGTTCTCCCTATACTTCATCAACAAGCTGAAATAATATGCCTTCTAAATAAGCCACAACACATATTACAACTCAGTCAATACTGATGATAAAGTAGCTCTGTTTGATCTCCCAAAAGCGGAAGCTGAATCAGATGCCTAAAGACCGGGCTCCCAAGGCAGAAGAAAAAGAGAAAGCAAACCAGACAACAGTCTTAGCTTTACCTTGCGCAAAGTATAAAAGGACTCCAGATATTTACATAACTCATCTACATCATTCAGATCTTGCAATGGCATGAGAAGATTCCTTAACACTGCAATGTCTGAAAGTGCAACAGTCATTCCCCCACCAGTTAAAGGATGGCGCATGTTAAAAGAATCGCCTAGCAACAGAGCTCCAGGTGTAGGATAGGGAGCAGCTGGCATGCTCCTGTTTGGCATAGTTCTAATATGTCCCTTATCAATTGCAGATAGAAATGCATCATGTAGCTCAGGTGGGACCTGAATAAATGTATAGATCAATCATCAAAGCATATCTATCTTAAGAAACAGGCAGTACTATGTGAGGTAGAAAAAAAATAACCAACTAATAGGCTGTGTATATTCTGAAGTTTAAAAGAACTAGTACCAGGCAGGGTAACTATAGGTACCTGGGGAGCCACCATAGTCTTCAAATAATTTGCCATATCACCATTAGCAAGAGAAGGAAGTTTTTGACCAGGTACATCAACCAAGCAGCGAATTTCTGTGCTACTGATAGGATAAAATAAGATGGGAGAAGGATCTGCCAGAATAACATGCCCATGGTTTGGGTATGGAAGTTGACCATTCTCCAATTCCAATACCAAACCAACAAAGCAAGATGGAATATCAACCTGAAAATGTCAATAGACAATCAGAATTGCAATGATTTCAAGATCTAAATACTCCAAACTCGCAAGTGACATATATCACCAGTCATTTGAAGGCATACGGTTTACTTAACCTGATGCATGCATACGACACTAAAGAAACAAATATACTGACATGTTTTTGGTATTAACTTCACCTTAGGGTCGCAAAGAGAGCGTCGCAAGTTTGAAAAGCACCCATCACACACTACAGTAAGAGGAGCATGTGCTTTAAGTTCTTGACCAGCCTTTGTTTTGTACTGAACACCCTTAATAGATCCATTTTCTTCAATCAGGGATGTTACGGTACCTTGCTCCAACCGTATACTGTACATAATTTAATAAGAGAGCAGACAGTTGATTATTGCAACTATGTTAAGGACAACGACAATGACAAATACAAGACTGCATCAATTCCTAAAATCATGATATGAATAAAGAATAGCTCTTATCGATAAAGGAAAGAATAATATGATATATCAAGAACAGTTCAAATAAAGAGGTGTTTGGCCATGAAAACTTAAAAAATTTAGAGTTGGAGTTGGAGTTAGAAGCTGGAGTTGTGTTTGGCCATATCTTTTTGGAAAGACCTTAAAGTGTCAATTATAACTAAAAAATGAAATAATTTTCTGAAAAATAGTGAAAACATGTATTTAGTTAGGTGTTTTCACTTTTTCAAATACAACTTTGGAGTTACATTTGGAATTTATAGCCAAACACCAATTTTTGAATAAAGTGAAATAATTTTCCAAAAAATAGTGAAAAGTTCTTATGGCCAAACGGGACTGCATGGGGAATGCTCACTTGGGAAGAGTAGCTGCTTTTTCTCTCATCTTTTGTATGAAACGCCCGTTGTGGAAGCTTCTCCCAGCCACATCCGAATGGAACTTTTCCAAGGGATAGGAAACGTTTGTGCTCTTTCCATCCTTGAAAAGAGCATATCCAACCACCCGCTGGGCATCAATATCCTCAACACAATCTGCATCCCAATAGCAAAGGTCAAGAGCGCAAAAATTACGCAAACATAGTATAGCACACCAACATAGTATAGCACACCGAATAGTGAATTATATGTCCTAATTCAGTTATAATACTACTACTTATTTCATATTCCATATTAAAACATATGTTGAGCCTACCAGCTCCATCACAAAATGATCAATTGTAAGCTCTTACTTTTCTTTTTCTTTTCTTTTTTTAGACAAACCTTCAAGGCCCAACTCAATCAGTTTAAGATAACCTCCAGGCTGTAGCAACTCGCCAACAATTCGGTCTGGCTCTGTCAAATCCCTTTCAATGACGTGAACTTTACGCCCTTCCTGCAGCAGGACCAAAAATTAATGTTTAGGGGCGCTGGGAGGATCAAGACAACTGGTAAAAGCTCTAACGACAAAGATCTTCTTGTGTCCTTCTCATGGACACAAGTATTAGGAGTCAAATGCCAAATTTTCTATGACAGCAAGAGACTGCTGGTTTCTTACTACAGGCCATTAAAGATCACAACTTACCATGAACATACAAAAGATGGACAACGCCTGTATGTTGGATTAGAGAAAATACTCTACTCCCTCTTCCTGGAATGTTCGGCCTATTTCCCTTTCCAATAGTCAAACTAAGTGAATTCAAACCAGCATCTTGGAAGAGTCTTCTTTCACCATTGAGAAGAATTACAACTTATACAACTGCTAATCTCAATTTTTTTTTTTAAATGAATTAATCTACTGCTAGTTTTGGAACTTAGTCCAATTATTTTGATAAGCAAAAGTGACTGAGTATATTAGGACAGAGAGACTAGTATCTATACATGCAAGTAATTCATATATCAAAGACATTCTGGAGAGGAGCTAAAGTTAGAATTTGTCATTAATTTTGCATATGCAAAAACAAATTTTTCATTTATCCCTCTTTGTATTCCAATGATCTCACCTTGCCAACAAGAGAATTCTTTTTTCTTATAGAAAAGATTTCGCTTTCTAAGGAACTTCGGAAGAGAAACATAAAGATCGTACTCCCTCTTTGCCCCGCCCCTCATTTATAAGAAACACTTTCCTTTAATTCACTCCAAAAAAGAATACTTTAACAAATATTTAATTACATTATTCATATTTTACCCGTGTTGGATCCCACTTATTTTGGTAAAAAGTCCAGAAATGTACTCTTCAATTTAAAAATTTATTTATTCTAAGGATAGCATTGCAATTTGCAAAGTAATTTCGTATATCAACTCTGTATCAGTCAAACGACATAACATAAATTGGGAATAGACCTTGCCAAGGGTATGAGCAAGAGCAGCACCAGCAACCCCAGCTCCAACGATTATGATATCCGTATCGCTCCCTTTCTCCGATTTGCCCTCACCCTTAGTCAAATTGCTAGAAATTACGTTGTGGGTGTCACATTTTTTGCTAGATTTAGGCTCCTTTGGGAGGGTTCTTGGTCGCAAAATATAAAGAAAAAGGCACCCCAATAAAGAAACAACGAAAGCAGGAACAATATATTTATCCATCATGAAATTTACCATTTTCTCGTCCTGAATATGTTTAAATACGAAATCAAACTGTGTACTTCGCAAAGATTTGGATAAAGACACCAACGATAAGTTTAATTTTTTCTTTGCATTTGAAGCACAGGCCTGAGAGAATGGTGATTTGGTTGGAATAGGAGGATGAGGTGGGGTTGTTTGGATTGCAGAGACAGGAATTTTGTGTTTTTTGGAGAAGACAAGGTAGTTATTATTGGTATTTATAAGAAGCATCGAAGTAGGAAAATAGGATCCAATTCGATAGTTTGTTTTTTTTGGTTGGAAAATTGTGAGAATACAGAACAACAAAAAGACAATATTCAAGTCTGGTAGGACACCACCTCAAGAGTTTGTTATATTGAAAAGTAACTTGGGTGGACTTAATTCATTTTCTGTTCAATAACAATTTTTTTTTGTTTTATTATTATAATTTTATTTTTACTTTTCCATTAAGAGAGTTAAAATAAAATAAGGGAAAAAAAGTAAATATAAAATCCATGAGAACTTTTCTTTGCATTAGTCAAATATCGCAGCGAAAAAACCAAATTTTGGCAGCATTATTCATTAGTAGTACTCTAGTTTTAGCATGATAAAGATACAAGTTCAGGAATTTAGCTAGTGTTCGACTATATATTGTTGGTGTAAGATATTATTTCATATTAAATCAAATTATAGTAAAAAAAAATAAAAAATAAAACTCAGGTTAAGGAGTAAATATTTCGCTTTTTTTAAAGTGATTCAAGTCTAATGCGGATAATCTACATCAATTCAATAGTATTACTTTTGACTTGTCTCTTCCAACATACAACCAACCCGACAACATCGTACAATTTAAACAACTCCGGATTAGTTGAAAAGTTCAAAGCTTCAGGAAAAAAAAAAAAGCATTCCTTCAACATATTTTCTCTTTTCTCTTTTTTCCCTTGTTAGAATAAGGTTTAATCTCTTTTGTATAGTGAATACAGTTGAAGACTTAGAATAATTTGTTATCTCAACTCTCTCTTTCACTACTTCACATTACAATCTTTTCCACACTTCTTATATTTCTCTTCTTTTTTATTGTCTATGTAACATAATGCAAGACCTGTAATAACTCTTACAGTCATTTTTACATTTTTGCATTTTTTTCCATCTTAGAGCTTTTTTGTAGTGGCCCTAAATTACTTATGACTTATCGGGGACTGGTGGTTCGATACCCAAGTCATTTATTTGATTGGTATGTCCATTTTTCTATTTTAGAGCCTTAATTGTTGAAATTGTTGACTTCAGTCAACATTTTGTGAAAATGAACTCGAACTTAAATTTTTATAATTTTTTTAGCTTCGAAACGTGAATTTTGGTATAGAATGACTCTTGGTTCTTGTTCGAAGGTCTTGCTTGTGATTTTATCTGATTTTAGCAGTTTGAAGTTTATAGGTTTGACCTCAATCAACTTTTAATGATCGGAGCCTCGGATCGAAAATTTGACTGCACCATCAGCTCCAAAGTATCTAGTTTGGGTTAGGTGAGCTGTTTGTTCGAGTTTCGGGCTAGCCGGGCTCATTTCAAGTATTCGATTGAAATTATAGAAATTTAGGCTGACAGTTGACTTTAGTTAACATTTTGTTGAAACGATTTAATATTTCATTTATACTATTGAGCCCGGAATGACGTTTTCATGCAGGTAATATTTTTTCTTTTTATTGTGGTCTGTGATTCATTAAAATGCATTTTTTATGTCATTAATCTATTAATCATAGTACTAAATTATATTAGTTTGATGTAAATGCTATTTTTAAGTTATTTTTTCCTTTATTTTCTGGCTTTTTAGTTTAGAGTGTCTTATCTCTATCTCGTAGATAATACCATTGTACTAAAAAAATAATATAATAATCAAAGAACAAGAAATAATAGTAGCAAAAATCGAAAGAGTATAAACCGAGAGCAGGACAGCAAGTATACAGACACTATCTCTTTAAGAAAAGTTATTTTAACACCTCAAATCCTTTCACAATCATGTTTTCATTACTTTTTTTTTTCTTTTCTTTTTCCCTTAACAGGTAAAGGTTAGCATTGGCATTATTGCGAACACAATTGATGAACTAGAGCATACATTCTTGGAATATGTAGCAAACCAAACGAGACTTCCAATTTGGGCCATTGACTTACGACCAGAAAAATTATGGACACGTAGTGCCACTAAGTCCCTACTTCATGACAAAGACATTAGAAGAATTAATTCAAGTCATAAATCAGATTATTCAGAAGATGAAGTACTAGATTGGCTAGACGCAAAATCTCCAAATTCAGTTATTTACATTGCTTTTGGTAGTGATGTTGTGCCAAGTTTACAAGAACATGAAGAAATTTCAAAAGCACTAGAAGAGAGTTCAAACCAAAATTTCATATGGGTAATTTCCAAGAATCAGGATTATTATCCTAATGATTTGGAAATGAAAGTTGGGAAAAGGGGTTTAGTTATACATGGATGGGCCCCACAATTGTTGATTTTAAGTCATTCGTCAACTGGTGGATTTTTAACTCATTGTGGATGGAACTCGACTATAGAAGCCATTGGACTAGGGGTACCTTTATTGGCATGGCCAATTAGGGGTGACCAGTTTTATGTTGCAAAGTTAGTAGTGTGTCATCTCAAGATTGGTCACATGGTATCATCAATAAGAGGAAATATTGGGTTGAAAAAGGTTAACAAGGATGAGATAATACAAGGGATTAAGGGATTAATGGAGGATAAACATGTTCATAATAGAGTGAAAGAGTTAAGTGACAAACTTGGAAATGGTATTTTTTCAATTGGTTCGACTGCTGCTGCTTTGCATGATTTCAAAGATTTTCTTATGCAACAAAAATGATGATTGAAATGAAGATTATCCAGGAGGATACTAAAATCAAAGATTTATGATGATGATTATCTTCAAGTTTCTGATTATTTATGTCAGCATTAAACTTATGTGTTAAAAATTTCATGCAATAATAATGTCTACTAGGAACATTTTGTTTTTTTTTTTCGGGTGA
>JBDJHY010000014.1:15882730-15892924 GCA_039654485.1 Withania somnifera | reverse complement strand
AATAAAAACAAAAAGCAATTTCTAATTATGAGTCTAGGTCAGAGTATTTCTTAAAGCTGTTGGCTATACATTATGGATGCATTTTGTAAATAAATTTATCTTCAGAAGAGAGAATTCATTAATATTGTCTTATCTTTGGCATTCTCAATTTGCAATACAATTTTAAGTTGTCATAATCAAATCTTAATTTTAAAATAAAATAAAAATATCATTTAAAAAACAAATTCTTAGTATTTCTTTTCATCATATTTTGTGGTTGAAAAGGGTAGAGTTTAAGAGCCATCTACAAGTGACCTAACCTCTGACCAACAGTTGATGTCTCTTCATGAAGGACAGAGACAAATGACAATGCCTCTATGATGATGATGCACTATGAATATGTTATTTGGAGTTAAGAATAATTTGAATTTACCTCAGAATAAAAATATTTTTAATTTAAGAACAAAGAATACTTTTTACCTCATCACAATCTTTAATGGTGATCCCAGATCTTAATATAAATCTGATATATTTCTTTCATTTTTTTTGCTTCTCGTTCAGTTTTTAATATTTCCTTTGAGGCTATATTGATTTAAATGTCTTATTTTAAGAATAAAACGTTCTTTATTAAAACCAATTACATTCATAAGGTTTGACCAAAAGACCTTTTAAGTAAGATCGGCAAAATACTTAATCATTTGATGATCATCTCAAATTTCAATTTAGGGACAATTGGCAATTAAATTTGATTTTGATCGGGAAAAGCCTGACTCCAGTTTGTTCAAGAGTAGTGTGGCGTTGAATTTCTTAATCCTTTGACTTAGGATTAGTCAGATTTATGTTTCAATGATGCGGAATAAAAATATAACTCAGCAATAGAATGTCACCTTTTAACATAGTAAAAGTCTATCAATTCAAGTCTAAATAGTATATAATTGCACTCTTCACCAATAAACAAGTGATAATATAATCTTTAAGATAGGCAATTTGCAGTTCTTAGAAATTATAGTAGTACTTTTGACTTTTCATTTTTTAATTTGTTACTCATAAACAATTCAAGCATCTTTTTTGAAACTGGGCTGATTCATTTATAACCATTTCCCTACCAACCAATACAACCTTTAGAGATTATGAATATTCAAACATTAACATATACTAATAAATTATTTATCATCTCATATATGTTTATTTTTTCTTTTTAAGAAAGAAAAAGAAATGGAAATCTGCCAAATCCATTTGACATATAAAGTAGCTAAGAAAAAGGTCATGGTATTGGGTTGGGTTGGGTGCCCAAAACAAGAGCCTAAAAGAAACAACCACTTTCCAAATTGCTACATAAAACAGTTACTACTTCACATAATCACATGTATATTGCTAAATCAGAGGACCACTCTTTTGTTTTTTGTTGGTAGTTGATAAAAAGGCAAGTGACCAAAAAAAATAAAAAGAAGAATGCAAAAAAACAAACCACATTTTTTACTTGAAAATGAGAGAAAATAACAAGGCCAAAAATGTTCCATAACATGCATTGCATATTTCATAATAATAGGTTCCAATCTTTTGCTCTTTCTCCAAAGTCGATGATTAGTCATTCCAAAATATGTCATTGATCCTGATTCCACTCATTATTTTGCTCTTTTTCGAAAGGCGACAACTAGTCATTAAATATGTTGTTAATCTCGATTCGAAATTAATTTTTCCCAATTAACCGATTACTTTTTTTACATGTAAATAAAGCATATTTGATTCTATCCATAAATTTGATTATTCCAATATATAGACATGTGCAGATGCAGCAAGAGGCCAATACTCAATTTCCTGGCTTTCAAGTAACTTTCATTTTCATAATTTTAGACTAAAAGGTTTCAATCTTTCATAGTATATTATAACATCTCTTTCATAGATAGAGAATAGTAATGGGACGGGTAAGACATCATGAAAGAAGACACAAAGGAAATTGACATAACATTGCTTACTACATTTTAAAGAAAATTTACATTGGGTTAGGTAAAAGATAAGTAAAAGAAAGCTGCAAAAGATTCAAATATAGAACATATTCTCTATTTTCACTTTTCCTGAGGTTTAAACCTCTGCCGTCTGGAATCCACTGACAGACTAATCTGGATATGCGCCATATAAATTCACTGGCCCGGCTAATTCAGATTTGCTCGCAGCTTGTCCGGTAGGACTTCACTTTCACTCTTTAGTTTCTGTGTTGAATGTCAATGCAAGATTTCATCAAACAAAGGTTTCTTGATTCTTGGTTGACAATTTCTTGAGGAACTCATAAGTAGTGATCATAGTTATAGCAGACATGGACATTGAAGCCCATCTTGGACCTAATCCTCTATAACAAGCACTAAATCCACCTTCCTTCACTAAATTCTTCACTGTTTGAAGAACTGTTGGTGTTATTCTACTACGACTACTACAACAGTCATCATCTAATACTTGCAATCTTGTTTTCACAGTGTCAAGTGGCATTGTCACTACTGCAGACACCCCACTAGCCATGGCAGCACTCACCGCTTGAACTGCCACCATTGCCTTCCCATCTGGCCTATAACCACCTTCACCATCTTTCTTGCAACAATAGCAGCCAATTGAACCCCAAATCACTCTATGAGCAATAGAGTATGAACCCCACCACACTGCATTTGAAGGTGCATAAGTCAGTATTGAAATACCAAATCCTCTATACAATCCCCTCAAACCATCACTACAAACAATCTTCCTAAACGCATCGATCCCACTGCTATAATTCTTCAATCCAACAACACCACAGTTAGAATTTCCACTTCCTTGGACCATCAACCTCTGACTCACAACATCAACTGGTGTCCACACTAATTGAGCTGCCATCGCGGCACTTAGCCCGGCAGCAGCATTAGCAATAGCCGAGGACGTTGCCTCAGAGAACCCCAGCTGGACAGTTGCACTTCCAACACTATTTTTTGTCAATTCAAGTGCCCCCATGTAAAGTGCTCTAGCAGGAATAGTCCCTGTAAGAGATGTACCAAATCCTCTATAAAATCCTCTATACCCTTCATTCCTCAACATGGATCCTGCCATTTTTAGGCATGGAATTCGCGTACTCATAACTTGCTGCTTAGTTTTCAACACTACCATTGGGTAAAGTGCACCTGAAACACCCGAAAAGAGAGCAGCACCCAAGAAAAAAAACTTAGATTTGTCAAGCATCTCCCAATCTATATCTGCAGGAAGATGAATTTTTGAAGCTGATTCATCCTCCTCCATACTCGCACTCATTTTCCACCACTTTCCAAATCTTTACAAAATACCAAACGCTGCCTCTTAATCTCAAACAAGCAACTGACTTAAATATTCCCCAACTACGCACCAGTTTCTACAAGCAAGAAAAGACAACTAAAACAACCATGGAACCAATTATCAAGAAAGATTAATGAAAGAAAAGGAAAAACAAAAACCAACCCAAGTACTAACTTATGGAGATCTCAAATGGGTCAAGCTCAGCTTTCAAAAAGCTACACATTCAGAGCTACAAATGGTATACACTATATATATAGGTATACACACACACACACACACACACACACACACACTATATCATATATGAAACCCTCTGTTTATTTCAAATAACTCCACCTATTAATTCACTTCAAATCAAACATTCCCAAACTACCACCCAATTTCTACAAGACCCCAAAACACGCCATGGACAAATAATCAAGAAAAAAATCAAGCAAAAATGAGAAGAAAAAAAACAGGAAAAAAGAAAACGACCCAAGTACTTAGTGAGATCTCAAATGGGTCACGCTCAGATCAATAAAAAACTACACATACACATACACAAACACGGTTGCAATGTATACACTGTATATTTATATATATATATATATATATATATATATACTAGTATATCAAATTCTTTCTGTTTACTTTTTTGCGTTTGTAGAGACAAGATTTGAGCAACAAACTGAATCAGCATATAGGTAAAATCAACCTCATTATCATTAGTGTGCAAAAAAGTTTGGGTGTTTTATAGCGAGTGTAACAGTTAAGTGGTGGCGGAAGAATGGAGAAATGAAGGGAAAAGGGGGGAGAGGGTTATGGATTTCATGAAACCGGAGGGTTTTCTAAATGTTGACACGTGTCAGTTGACATTTGAGAATAATTACCATAAATTTTTCCTCGTATTTCATGTGTTTCCAACTCGATAAAAACTTATCTGCATCGATATTTATATTATCTCGATAAGAATAAATATTTAAATTTATAAATCTCTAGTGCACGTTAATTTTGAGAGTGTATATTCTGAGGTGATTTTAAAAAATTTAGAGTTTGAATGCATTATAAGGAAAAAAATAAAAAATATTAAGTGTTTCTTTATAAAGATATTTAAAATTTATTGCTTGTGTGAGGTGGTAAGTATCCCTGAATTTAATTTAAGGTGCGCAAAAATTAACTCAAATATTATAATTATAAAAAATTAAAAATTATCTTTGTTCCTCTTAATAAATAACTAAATTTCTAATCAAATATGTCATCAAGTCTTTTCATAGTGTTAGTGCCGATTTGCAATATTTTATCAATTTTAAAAAGTATGTATGTAAAAATTTAACTTTATAAAAAAAAAAGTATGAATTTTCGTGCCTAAAAATCATGCTTAAATTTATCAATGCGTATATCTAAACACCTCATTCTATCTGGTACCTATTGTGCCTCGTTGATACTCAATATTGATATGAATATAAATTTTGAAGATGTTTCAATAATTACTTAGTAAGTTAAAATATTAACTGACAAAATGAAAAATAAATTGACGTGGTTAAATGTCATATTTAAAGTTAGATGCTTACTCTAACGTTCATACAAATATTAAAAAACTTATAATATCGATACAAATATTTTATAAATTGATTAATTAGATATAAATGTTCCTCTCTAAATGTACTTTTTTCTAATTAATTTTTAAATATTTAACCAGATAAAATATACAGTGTCTAAATCTATACACATGTTTAAAAAACAAATGTGTTAACAACTAAATAATAAATAATTAAAAAAAATTGTTTTCTTAACAGATATATTTGGCTTTATTGATAAATATTATTTTAAAAAAATATTAATTAGTTACTATTATATCAACAAGATATCTCTTAAAATTATATGATGATTGGTGGTGCTGTAATAGAGATCATAGCGTATATTAGTGATTTGGTTAAAGTACAATGAGCTATATTAAATAGTTATAATTGAGGATAGTGATCGTGGGTGATGAAAATAATTTGATAATAATAAGTTGTAATATTTTATAGGTACGATATATTCGGAGGATTGGAATATATGACTTAAGAAAATCTTTGCATATATACGGAGGGTCACGATATATAATTTGAGCGCAATACATAATTCAAGTAATACTCTATATACATACGGATACATGTTAAATCACTCAGACAGATGATTAGATACACGATACATGTAATGTATCATGAGTTATATATCGAACTCAAGTTATGTATTGAATAGAAATTACAACTCATATTAGTTATGGTTAAATGTAACAATTAGCTATAACAAATAGTTTATAATTGAGGATCGTGATAGTGAATGATGATAATTTAATAATAATAAGTTGCAGCATTCTTTAGGTACGATATATCCCAAGAATCGCAATACATAACTCAAGAATTCTTCGCATATATACGGAGAATCACGATACATAACTTGAGTGCAATATATAATTCAAGTAACATTCTAAATATATCTTGATACATATTAAATCGTCCAAATAGATAATTATATACGTGATACAGCAATATATCATGAGTTATGTATCGCACCCAAATTTTATATTAAATAGAAATTATAGCTCATATAAGTGACGGTAAAATTTAACAATTTGTTATATCAAATAATTATAATTGAGGATAGTAATTGTGAACAACGAATGATGACACTTAATAGTATGAGTTACTAACAATTTTATTATACTTTTATTTTAAATTTTATTATACTACATTTAAAACCACTCAAATCTCTTTTAACTCTTTAAATAATATTTAAAAAATTACAAATATATTAAATCATTGCGATATGCACAAAATTATTTAATACATTTGTTTCACTAAATTCTTTTTTAAAAATCCTCATAATTGTATAATATAGTAATTATTTAATAGAGTGCAATTTAGTGTGGGAATGTGTGCTATAACTGACAAGGGCAATTGAGATTTGCTTGATTATATAAACTGTGGATAAACAGGTGAATGGCTACCATCAGTAGGCTAGCTCATCATTTTTTCCGGTTGTTGCCGTTGTCTATTATTATTTTTGAAAATTCTATTTTATATAATTGATATATATATGGATAGTCGTTATACATAATATAAGAAATTATTTAGATATATAAAGAAGATCATGATACATAATTTAGAAATAATACATAAATCAAGTTACACGCAAAATACATATACATACATATTAAATTATTCAGGCACATAGTTAGACACGTGACACATAGTGTGGTTGCAATATATGATATATCATGGGTTATGTGCAATACATGTGATGTATTATGAGTTATGCATCGCACCAAGTTATATATCGCGACTGTTCGTATGTATTTGCGATCCTTCATATGTATCGCATCTAAAAAAAATTATATATTTAATTTTTTTTAAAAGTAGCTGAATAAAACATAAATAAAACAAAAATGTTTAGTTAGTTATGATTTTATCCAAATTTTACTTAGAAGTACAATAGAAAATCCACGAGATTGAGTTTTTTGAAAACTCAATAACTTTTATTTAAATCTTATATCTTATATAGCAGCAGATTCAGAATCTTAGACGGAAATAATCTTCATCTAAATATTATATTTTCAATTGAAAATCTAATAATTGTATAAGAAGTTGACAATTAGTAATTAATTACAAAAAGAAAAGTGTTGGTTCAGAGGCAAAGAAAGTGTATCGGATTATTATTTATATTAATTTATTTTTACAAAAACTTATAAATTTAAAATTTAAGATAAGATCGGACTTTAAAGGGGTAGAGGGCTTCTAGAAAAAAGTGAATAATTGTCCTTTAAAAGTGCGAGCTCAAAATTTTGAATTTAGAATGAAGAAGTCGAACACTTAATATTAAGTAAAGTATCTTAAATTAAAATAAACTTCCTAGTAGGCTATTTTTGATTGAATGTGACTATTAGTGCAAAGGAAAGAGTGCAGTTGCAATGTATTTCTGTCCTCCTTCTAAGTAATTTTTTTTTTTTTTTTGTGGAGTTTGACTTAAAGCCTAATTTAACAAGATATAAGAATGTGACCTCTCAAAAAATGGAAAATTACAAGATTAGAAATATTCACTGTCCATAAATGTGCATGTACCAGACAGTTAAACCCCAATAATATCCAAATCGAGCAAATAATGATTGCAATCCTTCTCTTGGTAAGTGGCGTATGCCATCACATCTTGCAGGAGTGAAAAATCTAAAGAATAATTTTAAGGTTATTTAGTGTAATTTATTGCTCTTTATCTATTGGGTTAGCTCAATCATATACAACAATTGGACCAAAATGCAGATCCATAGTCCTAACCCAA
The DNA here is from genome assembly GCA_039654485.1 of Withania somnifera. NCBI lineage: Eukaryota > Viridiplantae > Streptophyta > Magnoliopsida > Solanales > Solanaceae > Withania > Withania somnifera. Next base: position 15,885,358 of record JBDJHY010000014.1, on the reverse strand, counting down.
CAAAATGTAATAGGCCCAACAAGCAGCATAGCCTGTTACATGCACAAGACAACCAGAATGATGTCATCTCTTTTACCAAAATTTAACAAATTGTTTGGTTTAAAAAATAGTTATATGTGAAATATTATGGAAAAATTGCTGAAAATCATTTGGTTCACAAACTAATTATATAAAAATTATGTTAGATTCACTTGAATTTAATAAGTATATCTTATTTCACATTCTGCCTCAACACGTAGATTCTTACCTATTTTATACTACTCACTTTATCTATTAAAAAATAATATTATAATTATCTTGTATTTTCATATTCTTTTTTTTTCTTTGAGCATTCAATGTCTTGTTTCATTGAACTTATTTAAATTATCATATTAGAAAATTCAATATAAAGTTTTGATTGGTGCATTTTTTTTGGTTGAATAATGGATATGGATAAGGGTAAGTCATTTTATTTTGTTCACAAAAAACTAATAAGGGGAGTGTGGGGGCATTATATTGGATAGTGAAAACTGAAAAGAGCTACACATTTTTAATTTGTGGAGTTGCTTTAATGTGCTCTCTCAATTTGACATCTGTCCTTCTTTTGTTTCCATTTTTTGGATTTATGTTTTTCCTTAAATTCTTAATTCTTTCCCACACTCAAAAAAAATGAGATTTTATGTTTAGAAATGTGTTTAACTAGTTCTTTTTAATATACTTTTTGTGCAAATTTGGCCTTTAAATTTATTAAAAATAAGTATACACAACATAATATATGTAGGATGTAAAATTGTCACGTATATAACACGTAAGATATATATATCTATTTGTCTATTTAATTTTATATAAATTTAAATGACTATTTGTGTACACAAAAATTTAAAGAACATAAATACAATCTAAGATCAAATTAAATAACATATTTATGTACTATGTCTTTATTAAATCTCGACAAGACTCACAAGTGCTCCAAACTTAAACAATCAATATTTGAAGTGGAATCCCAGTAGCTTAATTAATTGGATAACTAACTTTTCACATTGTTCATGAGTATTTGATTCTCCGTTATAAACTAATAATTTCGTATCATAATGTATAAATATGTCATTTTATTTGATATTAATATATATTTGTATCTTTCAACTTTAAATATGCACAAACAAATATCTTAACTTATATAAAATTGAATAAGTACACACATCTTACGTTCATCCAATGTGACAATTCACATCTTATGCCTTATATGACATACTATGTATGTTATGCCACATAGAAAACATATGCATATTTGTTCAATATTATATAAATTTTAATATCTATTTATATACACCCAAAATTAAAAATTATAAATATCAATTAAAACCACGTTAAAAGACAAATTTATCTCGTTCCTCATTTCCTCAACCCCACTCCTAATTTTTTTATTTTTCTTTTAAAAAGGACCAAATTTTGAGGAGTTATTTTAGAATAATATTTTTGTCACTTTCTCACTCCTGAACTGAAGATAGAAAATAAAATATTAAAAATATTTAAAAAGGAAAGTCTCCACATAGAACTTTTAACTTTGTAAATCAGAAAGCAACCCACCACTTCTTGATTCTTTGATGCAAAAAACTCTACTATGTCTAAGCAGATATCAATAATAGAAAACTACAAATTCTTGAAAACATAATTAAGTAATTGGCTATTTCATTATTTTAATTTGTTTGTTTACATTATTGGTGTCATTAGTTGTCTGAAATTTGGAAGAGAAAATGACTATGTTTCAAAGAGGGGTTGTTATGAGTTGCCACAGATCCAGGGTACTGAAGTGTTATGAGAAAAAGGCACCTGCTTGGCTGCCTTTTCAGTGATTTCCTGTGATTCTTGAAAATTGGCTTTGCTTTCTACAGGTTAATTCACATGACCCTTTACTTGTTACCTATATTTCTTGTGTTTTAAGGAGTAAAGATTTGTGTAAAGTTTGTATTTTTGCCTCATTACCTATTTGGGGTTGTAGTAATTGAGTGTATGTAAGGATTTTTGGTGGCTATTGTTGTGTTATAGCTATAGTTGCTGGTGGGTAGATAAGGAAGAGGCCAAAGAAGCAAAAAGTTGAGATTTTTGAAGGGGAAAAATGGTTCTTGCTGTTTCTTTTTGTTAAACATATGTGATTGCTAATTTCTGTTAAAGCATCTTTATTAATGGGCAATGTAAAAGAATGAACTTTTACTAGTTGAGACTCTTTAGTCATTGGAAAATGGTGTTTTGAAGCTCATGGTTAGACTGTTAGTGATTCTAAAGAGAGGTGATGAATTAGTTTAACAATGAAAGGCACTGTAGTTTTGAAGGGGTTGGTGGTTAACTTTGACTGCATTCAGTGTGGTTGTTTCGGTGGAGGAGATGATGTATACGGTTGCAGTGCCATTTAGGTTTTGTAGTTTGATCTGTCACAATTCAAGCATAGGAAATCATATGGATGTAACTAGGATAAAGTCGATGGATGAAGCAACGAGTTTGTATTCTAGTTCTGGGACTAAAATGTTGGTAGACTCTGTGTCTGGTGGCAATGATGATTGCAGCTCGGCTGATTCTGAGAGTGACCTTAGTATTGCAGTATCATCTGTACCTGAAGAGAGCAGGAGTGAAGGGACTATGTCGCTCGATGTG
>JBDJHY010000014.1:15757574-15771591 GCA_039654485.1 Withania somnifera | reverse complement strand
GTAGAAATAGAAGAAGGTGGACCCCCTCTCCGTCGAAAGAAATGAGATTATCGCGGATACACACATTAATTAACCAAGTTTACCTGATGTAGAGGTTTTTTTTATTCATTTTGTTATTTATTTATTAATTATTAATATTTTGGTCACTCGTTGAATAAAATCAACTGAAAGGGAAATCATTTGGCTATTTTTTATTTTATTTAATTACACGTCCTAAACCTATACAACAAGAATTTTTGACAAAAATTCTTATATTCAAATTATTTTAAAATAATGAGTTAATAATGAGATGGACTAAGCAATCTAAAGTGAATATTCATTGAGACGAAGTATGATGCTAAGTGGGTTTTCCATGCTTATTTACATTAATTAACTAGTGTAGATTAAAGAAGGGAGTCTCTTAGGCATTTAAATTAACCAATGTCAAGTTAGTTTCTTAAATCTCTATTATGACTAATAAATTTCTATTATAAATTTTATTTTATCTGGGGAGGGTGGAGGGTAGTGTGTACGTAGACCATGGAAGGTAGAGAGAACATAATACACCTCAAATTGCTTACAAGCTTGTTACCAATACAATGAAGTTATATGAAAAAATTCAACATGAAAGTCCAATCATGTCTTTCCAACTGTAAATTTCATAATTATATAATTGACATCCTTTTTTGGTATGAAATCCTACATGTTAGGGAAAGTGAGACTCGAAATTTTGTTCCCACACCACCTATGGCCCCAAAAAAACTCGCCCTATTCCCTTCACCTACTCGTAAAGAAGTATTCCCATTGAACTCTTCCCACCTCTTTGAAATAATCCTCCATAGCCCGCATCTGTGGGCGACCATTTTTAGTCCTTCGATCCTCATATTTCTCTTCTATCACTCCCTCCAGAGGCATTTACCTCTACCCCAAATCTCCATAACCACTTTCTTAAAAGCGCCTTGTTAAAGACCCTTTGATCTTAGTTCCAATGCCACCCCAACATTTTGGTGGTGTTATAGACTTCCAATTTACCAAATGAAACTTCTTTCCCCTCTCGGGTCATTCCATATAAAATCTCTCTGCACTTTTTCCAACTTCTCTTTTAGTGTTTACAGGAGCTCGTAACAAGTACATGAAGTATGTAGGAATGCTCGTTAACGTGCTCTTAGTCAACACTTCCTTTTTTACTTACCAATTATAAAAAAAAATAAAAATTAACACTTCCTATCCCCCTTTGGATAAGTACCTCTTCTGCCAGCCTGTAAGCCTTTTTTCTGCCCTCTCTACACTGGATCCCTAGCCACTTTGTCTTTATTAGATTCTCCTATTGGAAGCCACAAATAAGTAGTTGGTAGAGCCCCAACCTTGATTGTTATGTTTCCCGGTACCAAAATATTCTGCCCGGTCTGTGTATGTCGATCAACCAGTTTTTCTTTATCAGATGATGCTTCTTGAGAATAAAGCAGATCCATTCCAAAACTGTGTGTGTCCATCAACCAGTCCATCATCTGGTGATGTCATTGGATTTGAAACCAGCACTGTAATAAATTCTGTTATCCCTCACCTCATGATGATAACTAATTAAAAAGAAGGAAAATATTAAAACAGTAATCACAGAAGGTAACGACAGAATGTTGGAAGAAAAGATCATTTCCGGCAAGGCCACCAGACGGAGAGATTTCTACAATCCTAGGAAGTAGGAGAGAGAGTTTCTGGGAAAAAGGGCCTGGGAGCATTTTTTTTCTTTAAGATTTGATTATGTAATTTTAATTTTTTTTCTTGAATTACCAAATGGTTACTTAATTGATTTTGTTACATTGGCTTATAAACTAAGGTAAAATTTAGATTTTTTTAATCGAACTGGATGCATGGAAAGGGTGTATTGCCAAATTTTGTTGAGTTAATTCAACTTTACGAGTAAGAGTGAACAAGCAGTCTTACTATAATTTATTTTTGGTCAAATTGCTTCTCTGTGTTTCTTCTTCCTATACTTCTCTCCATCAAAATTAACAGTATTACTCTCAAAGCAAAGAAGTTAAAAAGAGAAAATCCAATATCAACTTAGTCCCCATGGTAGCATCCCACGTCCATTTAGTTTCAATGCCAAGAAATAGAAAAGACTGTAAATGACCAAAAAATGTTGGAAGTACAAAATTTTAATATGATCATGACTATTTGATTATGATATAGAAGAGATGTTGTGTATATGTCAAATCCGTAGAAAAAAATAGAGAGGTCCAAGCGAGCCACATGCAAGTCTTGGTGAAGTCCCTTTTGCCTATTAGTCATTTAAATATGGCCTTGTCTTTTGAAGCTCTATGATACTTTATCAGCCGGTTGGTTGTGTATTTCTGTTTAGGTTCTCTTTTGTTCAAGCATCTTGACAGAACTAACTACTTTATAGATGAGTGAGGATTTTCATTCCCCCCCTTCTCTCATCAGTATTTGTTGATGTCTGTAGATTGATGTGGTGGTTCTTTCTCTTTAAAATTGTTTCCAACTGTGCAGTAGTCTTGCTTTTTTTAATTATTAATTAATAATTATTTTTCTCGATGCACTCTAAAGAGCCAAATTCTTTTCATTTGTTATTTCTTTGCTTGATGTTTTCCTATTGTCCTGGAACAGCCAGCAAAGAGCGTTTGCAGTTCAAGTTTTTGAGTTGCATCGTCTAATAAAGGTGAGGCAAATGTAGATGCTAAATTTCTTGTAGTATCAGAAATGCGATTTGTACTGCAGACAGCATAGATGTCATGCTGGCCTGGATTGATTCCTTACGGAGACTAGGAATTGGTCTAGCCCTTATGATGTAAACATTTCTATTGTTGATGCTCTACCTTTTGAAATAGTAATGTTACCTATCAGAAAGAAGGATAAAAAATGGTATACTTTCTTCCTGTTGAATTAAGTAATTCTGCTGAAGCTTTCGTGTAACTATAACAGGTCCAGAGACTCATAGCTGGTTCACAAAGCACGCTCGAAAATGGTGCTTATTTAGGCAAAGCTGTAAAGGATTCATCTGCTAAAAGGCTTCCGTTGGAATATATTGTCAGAGATGGTCACAATGTTTTGAACCAGAGGAAGGATTTTGAGAAGCCTAAAACTAGGATAGAATGTTCTGCTGAAAACACAGTATGCAAACCTGTAAAAGACTCATCTGCTAAAAGACTTCCTTTGGAATATATTGTCAGAGATGGTCACAATGTTTCGAATCAGAGGAAGGATTCTGAGAAGCGTAACACTAGGATGGAATGTTCTGCTGAAAACACGGTACACAAATCTGTAAAGGATTCATCCACTGAAAGACTTCCGTTGGAATATATTGTCAGAGATAGTCACAATGTTTCGAAGCAGAAGAAGGATTCCGAGAAGCTAGATGTTAGTATGGAATGTTCTGCTGAAAACACTGTGGAAAAGGCATCCTTGTCTTCTGTGCAAAACTGTAGCCAGCCTTTTAGCTACAGTCTGTTTTCACGTCACCCAATAACGAATGATTCCACTATGGGTCCTTGGAGCTTCAATCAACCCTTGGGGCACCAATGGTTAGTCCCAGTCATGACTCCTTCTGAAGGACTCGTATACAAACCATATCCTGGACCCGGAGTCACGAGTTCAGTCTGTGGAGGTTATGGACCTCCTCCAGGATTGACTCCGATAATGGGAAACCATTCAGCTCAATCTGATGGAATTCCAGCTTCTCATTATCAGTATCAAGGGGTCACAATTCCTTTTGCACCTCTAGCTGGTCGCACCTACTTTCCTCCGTATGGCATGCCAGTTGTAAATCCAGCAATCTCATCTTCAGCTGTCGATCAGTCAAACCAGTTTGCTGCTCAGGTTTTACAAGGTCAGTTATCGGGAGGAGGAACTAACTTTTATGTCCAGCGTCAGGACTCAAGTGATGTGCCAAACAATAAGAACATAACTGTCTCAGATGTGAAGTCTCATTGCTCTAGGGATGCTGAGATGCAGGCCAGCACTACAAGCAGTCCAAGTGGAGCAGCTAACACACGAATTCTGGATAACGCCACGGAAGAAAGAAGTGTGCTTCCTCTGTTCCCAACTTCTCCTCCAGTTACCGAGAACCTGGATAATGGCCCCCAACCTCATGTTTCTAGTCACCCTGCTAGAGTCATCAAAGTCATACCTCGTAATGCAAGGTCTGCTACAGAGTCTGCTGCTCGGATTTTTCAGTCTATACAAGAAGAGAGAAAACAGCACGACTCTGGTGTTGATCATCTATAGGCAGTAGTTGAGTTGTTAATGTAACCTTTTAGATAGCAATATTGTAACTGGAATATTATTTGGTAAGTGAGCCATTTTGTAAATTAACACATTTGAAATTATCTGATAATTATATTACATGTTAAATTGATTTTTCTACCTGGTGTTGTATACTGGAACAAATAGGGCCATCATCTGAATGATGTAGATACATAAGAATAGGGCGATTACTGAAGTGGTCTTCGAGAAGTTATTCGAACTTTTGATCTTGTTTCATGGAAAAGTTCAAAGTCAAAGTTCATGGCCTATTAGAAGTAGAAGACACTTTGGTGGAACCTTCACATATAAGAAAGACCGTAGTTAGTTTGATAATGATCGAGTGACATTATCTTTTCAGTCGGAATTGAAAAATCTCTTAGATAGGATGCAAAAGAACTCTTGGTCCATTTTTATTAGAGATTTCTCTACGAAAATTAATTTTTTTTGTTTCACTTTAAAGGTCTGTCCACAGGGTTAGCATCTATCAAAAAGTTCAAAATCACACAAAAACAAGTTGGTCATTAGACTATTTATTTAATTCGCTACAGCAAAGTGAACAAAATAAGTAGTATTGGTTTGACGAAACTAGTAAATCGTTTGTTTTAGATCTCAAACTTTTACGTGAATTTTATAATTTTATTTTCACTTGAAATAATTAATTATTAATTTTATATACGACTAGAAAAGTTAAGGATATCTTTAACCCATTACACTATTTTTACATCATCACCAACCACAACTCCAACAACAATAAATTCAGTATATTTCCACAAAATGAATCTTGAGAAGGTAGATACTACCTTAGATGTGAGATAGAGAGCATAGACCTGGCATTTTTACCCCAAAATGGTAAAAATTAAGGACCATTTTCATGTTGTTCATATATTAAGGACCAGATGAAACCAAAGCCTATACATTAGGGATCATTTTCTCTACAACAGTCTACACAGGTAGCATAAATTAGAATCCATGGCGATGCTTGTTAGATAGCATTTGAAGGTTTATGCATAAATTTTTTATTTTATTATATTTTTTTTTCAACGGACTAAAAAGAAAATCTTGGCAAACAAATTGAAACCAATGGAGTATAAATCTATTCCAAAATTTAAATATGAATATTCCGTCTTATCCTATCCAACTTGACTTAATTTATCCCACCTCCCAGGGTGGAAATTAGTCCAATAATAATAATATCAGACTAAGAACTCTTTTGGTTGAAAAACAAGTTATTCCGTGCATTTTATTCCAAATGAATATGGAATAAACTCATCTTTACATTAATCTCGGTACTAGTTATCTCTGGTACCAAACAAGCCCCGAAGGTTGTAGAACTTTGCTAATAACAACAGTAACTTCAAACTTTATGTGAACCTCAAACTTCAAAACAGTAACTTCAGAGTGGAGTAATACCGGCAGCTAAAAGCTTCAGGCTTAGATCAGAAAAGCTTCACAATTTGTTATTAAAATTTTTAATAGTTAATGATGAAAGACCCACTTTATATTTTATGTTTAATAGGAAAAAGGACCTATATTATCTTGTAAGTATTGAATATATATATATACAAATATATCCTTCTTTTATTTTGGGGAAAAACAACATAAATGTCACTCTTTTATTTCCTAATTATCTTTTATACCCATTTTTTACTTAATAAAAAATACCCATTTTTTCAACTGATAATACATTCTATTGAACTATATATAGTAAGTCTTGATATTCCAAAATGTAGGTGCTTTAGTTTAAATAAGAAACAAATAGAAATCCCCATAAATTAAATACATTTAAAGCTATAACTTTTTAGGGATTAAAAGAATTCTTATTCAAGTTTCAGTTTACTTAGATTCAAAATTATTTCTTCTTCTCTCATTCAAATTTCAATTCTACTCAGATTCAAAATCCTTTCTTCTTCAGGATTATCAACATTTGATTAAGTTCTGTTCCCAAGAGGATCATTGGGGATTAAAAGCATGCAGGTATGGCTATACAAATGGTCGTCAAAGTTCGCAAAAGACATTTCAATTGAACATATTTGGGTTCAATTCAAGTGTTCATAATGTAATTCCAAATGTTTGCACCGATTTGGTGTTCATAATAAAATTTGATATTTTTAAGCATTTGCACCGAATTGGTGTTCATAATAAAAAACACCAATTTGTTTTGCATGTCATATGAATACTTGGCATTATATTATATGTACCTTCTTCTTTTCTAAAATTAAAAAAAAATATTTTATAGCAGAATATTGAGATATTTACTAAATTAATATAAAATTGAAGAGGAAGAGGATGATGGTGATAATGAAGAAGACAAAGAAGAAGACTGCACTTTATCACGAAGATCTACAATGTATCATGAATACTGTAATGTATGACGAAATACTTTAATGTATCATATTTTGTAATGTATCATAAGCGAATGCATACACCTAATTTATTTTACAAGGAACAATTGTTGCTTCAATTAGTATGATTTTGATGCATCACATTTTCTAATTCAAATTCTATTGTTTACGATACATTTACTTATAAATAATACACTTTAGAGATGTATTAATAAATTACATGTGGTACATTATATCATAATGTCAGTGTTACATTATTATTTAAGGTTTAAGATTTATAAAATATATGTTGATACATTTGATTAATAATAACTATGTATCATTAAATAATAAATTGTGATACATTATATAGGTCCTTTAGATACTTGCTAGCGCAAGAACCAAAGAAAGATGCATCATATATTTGATTCAGTCTTCATCGGTGTAGTTCATTTTTATATCATTCTTATTACATTAAAGTATCATGAACAACACATTATAATTTTAGTATGATACGTTAATTTGTACATGATACATCTATCTCATCAACTAAAATTTTACTTTTTGATACATTAGGTATGAATTAATTTATCCTTGTAGAAATTAGCCAACAGTGATATAGAAAAAATAACTTGCTAACATCAACAACAACAACAAATTATTCTATATCCACGGTTAAGAACACATTACAAAGTATCACAACAAAATTAAATGTACTACTTAGTTCGATGTATCACAACAGTTTTAATCCTTTTCACCTGTTAATAGGTATTATTACAATGTACCACTTTATTTTATTGATTTATAAAAATGTATCATCATTATCGTAATGCATCACACCAAATACAATCAGAACTTTAAATTTTCATCCATCCCATATAGAACAAAGTATCAAGCATAAATATAATGTATCAAGATAACGATAAAATATTCTTCTTCAGCAGTTTCCTCCATATCTCTTTCTGCATCTGAGAAAATCTTTGGTATTACTGCAAGAACTAGAGGAAGCACAAAATACGTATAACAAAAAATCAACGTTACCCACCTTAGCAGTTACTTTAGCAAACTAATAAGGGCGTTGTTCTCATTTTTAATTGATTTGAAAAAAAAAATTGCAAAAAAGATTAACAAACTAATAAGGACGTTATTTTCATTTCTAAACTTTGTGTCTTCTTTGTTTTCATTGATAGCAAGCAAAATGTTAAAACTCTAATGGCTGCATGTTGTCATTCTCTCTATGCTTCTTGTTGGCTTCATTGAAAAAAAAAGAAGAAGAAGAAGAAGAAAGAATTTTGTATCTAAGTAGAATTAAAACTTAAATGAGAGAAAAGAAAGGATTTTGAATCTGAGTAGAATTGAAACTTAAATAAGAATTTTAATCCTCTAAACCTTTAAATGTGCTTAATTTATGGGAATTTTTGTTTTAAAGCCGGTTAAGAGACAAAAAATGATAAAAATGGGTATAGAAGATAATTAATTATAAGTATGGTACCTGTGGTAATAACTAAAACATTATTGACTTATTTATATAATTTTTTCTTAGTTTTTTGCTCTAAAATGTCACCTGTGGTAATAACTAAAACATTATTGACTTATTTATATAATTTTTTCTTAGTTTTTTGCTCTAAAATGTCCTTCTTATTCACCTATATAGCCCAAATTTACCCTTTTCACGAGCAGCCCTATTTGGATTGAAACATTATCACGTAATAAATAAAAGAGTAATTATAAGAGTAGAAAATATTAGGTCTTAATAATATTTCATAGATAGTGTTTGAAATAATTACTTTATAAAGATTTTTTAATTAACTGGAATATTATTTGGTGAGTGAGCCATTTTGTAAATACCATACTTGAAAATTACCTTATGATTATGTCACAACTGATTTTACTTCCTGGTGTTGTATACTGAAAGCGAACACCTTTTCAAATTACTAATATATGTTATTGAACAGTTTGTGTTTGAGTTTAATACATTTTATAGTGTTAACAATTTTACTACTACTCAAAAGCTAATTATTGATAAAGCATTTATACTAGACGTAAAAATGAAACATCATAATCAGTTAAATCGTGTAGTAAATGATTTTGGACATCACTTTCTTTTTTACGGAAAAGGAGTTAAAATATTTTGAAATTATGTAAAATGTGTTAATAATTTGGTCTAAAACACATGTGCAGTTAATAGTTTGGTCCAAAAATAATCCTATTATTACTTGATCGAATAGAAAGATGCTCATTTTTTTTTAACAAAGATTATATCCTAGCGAGTTTTTCCCGATAAGTTTTCATTGAGGTTTGCAATGCAAATAGGGTCATCGATTGAATGATGTAGGGTGATGGCCTTGGAGAGATTATTGCTCCATGCAAAACTTTAAAGTTTAAGTTCACGACCTATTATGGTGAGATCTTCATCAACAGAAAGAGATTGTAGTCAGTTTGATAATTGATCGAATGACTTTGCTTCTTCGGTTCAAATTGAGAGATCCTTGAATATGATGCAAAAAAACTCTTGAAGTATCCTTAGTCAAGAATTTCTCTATGAAAAATAAATTTCTTGTTTGACCTTAAAGGTTTGTCCATGGCCTAGCAACCATCAATTTTCTTGCCTATGTTGCCTTAAAACAAAAAAAAAAAAGAAGTGGTCACTACCATATTTATTTAATTCGCAACAACAACGATAACAACAAAAACAAAATAAGTAGTACGGCATTTTCCTGATTCACAATAGCAGGGGTAGTTTGGTGAAACTAATAAAATATTTGTTTTAGATCCAAAATTTTAGGTGAATATGATTTTACTTTCACTTAAAATAATATTGAAGATTGCATATTTATAAAACTATCTAATATTTATCAGAAATATTTTAAAACTTTGAATTAAAGAATTCAAATAGTCATATTAATAAATAAAAAATTTACAACAACATCTAAAGCAATATTTTGAAAACACAAGACAAGCATCCTATTATATATGTAATTTAAAATTATTTTGCTAATTGACATGGATGCACATATGGCGCACGAAATACACATATGACACATGAAATATCCATATAGTATACGAGACAAATATATAACGCACATAAGTTATCATCACATCTATGATAATGAATAAGGCATCCCAACAACCACCTTGAAGAACCAAACCACCCACGCTATACAACAAAATGAATATTAGCTAGACCATTAAGAATCGCGTGCTCATGTTTATCATATTCTAGCATTTCTAATTGTAGGCTAGACCCTAGGTGCTCACGTTCTCCCAAATTAGACATGTTGTACTTGAAGCTGGCAAAGTGGAAGAGGAAACTGGGTCCATTTCACTTCAAGAAATAGAAACGAAACAATTATTCCACAAACAAAGTGGAAAAGTGCATTTCAACTACTATAATCCTACTAATTAAATTAACTGTCAATAGACAACTTAATTAGGTTGTTACGTGCTGGACGGGAAAGTTATAGCCTACTGCATATGCGTCATAGCATATCATAATATTATAATAATGGAAAAGCTTGTTTCTTCAAGCTTAGATTACCATTTTATCTTTTTACTAAATTAAAATTTAATTAAATATTAATATTTTAATACATGATGGTGCAATTATCAGATTTCTTTTTAATGCATCATTAAACCTATGAATTAAGACATATTCAATCAGTATATTCACATTGAATCACCTATTTTCAATTCTTTAGATATGAATTACGATTTGTTAAACACACACGTTAAAAGTTATATTATGAAAATGTCGTTATCAAATCATAATTTTTATTGAATAAAAATATAAGTACACATTAAATAAATACCACTCTATTATTATTATATATTTATGAACAAAAATATAATAAACATTAAAAAAAAAGTAGAATCTTCACTTAAATAATTATTACCTAAGATTTTTTTGTTAATGAGCGTCCTGAATTTTGATAAAAATGTAATATGGTCATTTAGTTGTTTTTCCTTTACAAAATTTTGATATTCAATTTTGTCAGAAAGATCATGCATATTTTATTAATAATAATAATTTCTATACATTATATTACTTATTATTCATCATCATCATACTAAATATGTAAGTTATAAAGTTTTATTATCAAAATACTCATCATAAATTGAATAATCACTTTACCCCTCATTTAAATTATACTCTGATTAATAATTTTGTACTAAAAAGTAAAAAAAAAAAAAAGGGGTGGATAAATATGTAGAAAAGAATAATACATAATTTGCCTTGAAAGTATCTCTTGTTTATTTATATATCTATATTTCGATATTTGAACTATTAAATGCATTAATAGATTTATCGTGTGAAATGTTTTGGAATAAAGACCATTTTTCATCCATTAATGCACCTTTCAATAAATAATAAAGTAAATGGTAGTATTTAAAAGACGAATTGAATCATTATTTGTAAAATTCGAGTTTACTTTGTGTAAACAACACGATAAAAGTGCATATTTATTCATTTCTATCAAAACCAATAATGATGCTTAGAATATATTGGCATTAGAAATCTTTCACTATAATGGTGCTTAGGATTCTAAAGGTTATCTTCATATTTGGCCTGTAACGTATAAGTTACATAATAATAATAATAGCTTAAACTTTATTGTCACTCTATATATAGTTTGGTTTGTAAAATGATAAGTGTCAAATTAAAAGCTGGAAATGAGATGGTGTAGCAGAGAAAAGAATAAAACAAACATACCTAGTGTTAAATTTAGACGGACGCCAAGAAGAACCTTCACCGTGTGGTACAGTGAAGATGGCCACAATTTAGAGTTTTCGTTTGATAGGGTAATATACAATGTATACTGCTTAGGATACAATTAATAGATGCTAGGTTCGTCCCGGCCTTATTGGCCTATAATACACAAACATATACTAGGAAGCAGGCTAATTGGGCTGATGCTCTAGCAAATTGGACAACAACCACGAAAACTCTAATTGGTTTTAAATTTAACATTTATCTATGTTATTGTCTGAAAGTTGTTTTCTGATCTTTTGCTTTATAGGTCATGCCACTTCAAGTTACTTGTGTATAATCTCGATTATATTACTTAGGAAAATCGAAGGTCCACAAGAGTCAACCAAATGTACTTGTAGGCCTTAGTATCTCTGGCCTGAACTTTCTTGTAATTTGATAGAGATGGTAACTATCTTTGCGCAAGCAACAACTGCTAATCCTCGAGACTTGAAGCCAAGCGGTCGATGATGCACAGCCAATGTGTACAACCTCAATCCTTGTTTTTGTGAATACAGGCATTCTTCGGCTTCAACTAAAGAAGATGCATTTTTGCCCTGGCCTCTTAATGTAGCCCTATATAAATACACCATCCAATTCCCCTCTCTGTCTTTTAAGTTTTGAAAACTACTGTCACCTCAATAGCTATGCAGATTTAATTGGTCAGTTCAGATCTAGCAAATGCTGGTGCTGCTTTCTAGTTCTATTCTCTCTTGCAGTTGTTGATGTTCTCTTGTCTGGGGAAAATATTCATTTTGCTAATTTGGTGGACCTGTTGCAGCTTTTGGGATGTAATGTTGGTTCTGCCGTTAACCCCTGTTGCTTGTTTTTCCTTTGGCTGGACTTGTAGCAATGTACTGAGTTTATTTTGGGATGCTGCCGATGCTTTGTTGTCTTAAGTGTAGAACATGCACTACTCCTTTCTCACGTCGACATCCAACATACCACAGGAGTGAAATCTGGTCTGCCAAGCTTATATCACCCTGCAACAACTCAAAACTTCTAGTCTCGCTGACATCAGCTACTATTCCTGTTCAGAAACTCACAATGATTCCTCACCTCGTAAGAGGTTTTGAACTTTATACAAGCACGTTTCAACTCCTTTATTCCCCCCCCCCCCCCGAAAGTTTGCATACCTGTTCCATTGAGCTGCTCATCATCATCCACCTTTCTGTCATCCTGCATAGCCAGCGAAGCTGGGCCACCTCTAGAAAACTGTTCACAAGCACTAAGCGCCTCCCGGCTAGCGAAGAATGTTATATTTGACCCGTCAAGAAAACCTTCATTTGTAACTCCCAACATATTGATGTGGCGATATCTAAACTATCAGGTGTTTTCATCTCACTCAGAAAGGTGTGGTTTCAGCCACCCAGTATCCCTTGTTGATTTATCATCAGAACTTCTGTTCTGAAGGCCAGCAGTCTTAACCTCCTGCAGCGACTCCTCAAGAATGCTTATCTATGATGATCCACCTGACCAACTAGAAACACTTGCAGGAGAAACAGATCCTATAATTTGAGGACTAATAGAAGCACGTTTCCCCAGTTTGTCGGACTGTACATCAACTGTTTCAGTTTCTTGCTTCTTTGTATGCCTTTCTTCAGGAACATGCAACTTTTGGCATCTTTCTCAGGAGTATGCTGGGTTGTATTTCTAGATTGCCGTGGTCTCTTATACCCATCAGGAAGACATAAGCAGGAATTTGCTTCCTACGAACGTGCGAGACATAGATATCCATGCCTGGTCTCCAATAGGAGTACATGCTCACATCTTGCTTAAACTCATCGACTGTTCCACGAATATCAAACTGTTGACCTTCTTGTACTTTGACACCCTTTTGCCTCTGCAAACCCATGAAAAAAAAACAATGTGGGCATGGCTTCGACATGTCCACAAATTCATTAGGATAAGGATGGCACTGCAACACCCCATTTGTGTCCCGCTCTATCTGCAAAGCATCATCACTAGAATCAGAAGAAAACAGACAAGGAAATTAGATCTTTCCGTCCCAAACTTATATCTTTCTTTGCTAGCATTTCTCATCAATCCAAGATAAGTAAAACACTACCAACTTTCACCTTTAGTGTTAGTTGTCGAAGCCGTGATTCCACCCAGCCTTTCCAAGCTAGCGAATCATCATTATCTGCTGCTACAATCTCAACCTGGAGATAGTTTTTGTACGCCTCGAAGAAAAAATAATGCTCAAAAAGAGCAGGCCACTGTGCTTTATTCAACTCAACATCCTGGACCAAACAATAAACTAAAAACATCAGTGCTACTTACTAAAATTTGTTACAAGAAGGTGGGGAAGGGAGAAAGAACACCGGACCATTATAGTATACCTCACAAATCTTGTTACTAATCTGAAATTGGTCCATCATTACTCGAAGAGTGCTTGGCGAGACGTTGTAGCTAGAGTTCATGCAAGGATAGGCAGGAGTGATGATTGACATATGATGAGTTCTGTCTTTAGGGTTCTTGCGTGGATCCCAAACGAGAAACCCAAGTTCATCCTCTTCTATTGGGCATAACATCACAGGATTTGGCCAACACCATTGTGTATAAACACGGAAAAAACTAGAAACAAGCATACTAGGGATTGCATTTGGATAAAACTGGCAAATGCGAGCAACCAAAAGAGCCCAATTGACCCCACCAAGAAGTCCAGTTACCTGAATAAGCAGCACAGAAGAGGTCAAACCAGAAAATC
>JBDJHY010000014.1:15737157-15750999 GCA_039654485.1 Withania somnifera | reverse complement strand
ATAAGTATAATTACATTATAATATGTGCATTATTACTTTTTTTACATTGCTAATCCGCGTACAGTGTTTTTTTTTATATATATTATTTATTATATAATAACAATAATAACATATTTACTAATACAAAGTGAGGTTTGAAAAATATAAAGTATACGCAATTCGTATCACTACTCAAAAGTAAGATAAAAAGATTATTTTCGATAGACTATCGGTTCACGGCAAAACTACAATTTATTTAATAAAATAATGAATAATATATAGTAACAAAATAATAGCTAATAGCAAATACAACACTACCGCAGAATAATACAACAATCTATCATAAATAATAAATATCAATATAACTCTAAAAATAAGATGATATAATTATTGCGCTACATTAATATTAACACTAAAAATAAAACAAAACACACCTCCCTACTCACAAAAATTATAATTATTTCATATTATATTTAATCATTATCCTTCAATACCTTTTTGATCCACTGACACTTTGCTTGAAAGTATTCCATGTCAATATCTCATACTTGCATACAAGTACATTTAAAATTTATTCTTATTAGATATTCAAACATCTTATCGATATTCTTTTAAATATAAAAAAGTAATTGGAGAGTGATATAATAAATGCCGCAAACGGCAAACCGACTACTCCCCAGCCGTCTGTTTTCTCGCTTCCTGTAATTGTTTTTAATAAAAAACATTTTCTTTCACTTGCCTTGTTTTGAAAATTAGCAGTGACTTTTTGCTCTTTTGATTTATTATTATTAACAGAAACAGTGAAAGGGAATCCCAGTCTCAGTCGCCACTTTTGACGCAGGAAGAGAAGGACGATATATACATATTTTTTTTTTTTAAGTAATTGCTTATTGTTTAAATTATTTTTTAAGATTTAAATTTAAATATAATTAATAAGAATAATATGATAAAATATTTATGTTAGACACAAAAGTTGAAAGGAAGGGACTAGTGCATATGCTAATAATATTCGAGTTTCTTCTCTCACACGAACCAAATCTCCCTTCTCTTCTGTTGACTCAAATCTATTCAGATATATAAAATACTAGTATATATAAATTTTCAGATACCCTTTTGAATCTCCGTTTTAATTTTGTTGTTGTATATTGATTGAGGGAAGATGGGTACTGAGAGTAATTATCAAATGAAGGTGGTTAAAGGAGAATGTGGTTATCTACTTGAAGATGTTCCTCACTTGACTGATTACATTTCTCATCTTCATGTAACTTTTCTCTTTCTCTTTCTCCTTTTCTATTTTTATTTTTTAATTTGTGTTGGAATGTTTTGATTATGCATGTGTTTGGATTTTCTATTTTTGAATCTAAAATCATTTTATCGTGTATTTTTTCTCCTTCAATTGATCTAAAAAAAAAAATTACGTCTATTAAAAGAAACGTGAATAAAGCTCTGGTGTGAATGGGGATGTGTGCTTATGGTAAGCATACATCACGAGTTAGCTATTGAACCGAAGTTTAGTACTTTTCCAGTTTAGAAAAGACATAATACATAAATGTGCCTTTTCAACTTGTCCTTGTTAAAGGCATACACGTTCAATTTGGTAAATCGCGTCAAGTGCACACGTCATACATGTCAAATTGCGTGAGATTTGCCTCTACGATGCGTGTGTTTGGTTGTTCAACTTTATAATAGTTAAATCCTTACTTATGCATACATGAAGTTTGAGGGCATAGGCGGCAGCTGAAGCCAAGTGAAAGGACACGTTTATGTATTATACCTTTGGAAAATCAAGAGATAATTTTTCACTTAGTTACTAATTTATCCATGTTATTATCAACTATAGTCATTTAGTAATGCATTTTCCAAAGCATTGAATTTAATCATTCTATTTATTGCTCGTGTATTAAGCTTTAGAAAATCAAGAGATAATTTATCACATAGGTACTAATTTATCCTTATTGTTAACTATATTCATTTCCTAAATGGTGACAAGTAAAATTGTCATTCTGTTTATTGCTCCTTAAGGTGTGCCAACTCAATGCCGGACAAGTAAAAATGGACGGAAGGAGTATTTAAGTGGAGTAGGGTAGAGCAATGGGCCTTTATCTTTTGGAGCTGATATAATAGACTTATGGTTATTGAAAACACTGGGAAATCTAAAGCTAACGAGCTTGAGACGTTCACCCCCCAACCCCCCCCCCCCCCCAAAAAAAAAAGTATCTATTTCAATTTATTTGTCTTAGTTTGACTCAACGTGGAGTTTAAGAAAATAAAAAATACTTTTGAATTCTTAACTAAAAATGTATGTAGATCACCATCATGCTGATCGAATCTTGTGGTTTGAAGTATGCGATGTAGCATGTTGGGTGTAGGGCGTTACTAATTATAAGAAATGTCATGAAGACAAACAGATTTGACTGAGGGAGTAAAAAATAAAATGCGTGGAAGATGGGCTATATGTCGTGAGATATACCCTTGCCTCATATTTTTCAATAAATGTGTAGTCTGTCATTTTCTTTCTCTTTTGTTTAACAGTTAAGAATATGTTCTATGTCGTTGTGATCTGGGTGCGCACCAATATTGAGAGTTAACTATTGAAATTTACTTTAGGGGTCATGTATTAGTGTACTTGGAGAGCTGGTCAGAGAAGTATGGTTCACATTAAGAACACATGTCCTCTCACAGGTTGTTTAGTTTCTACTATTTAAAGTTCTTGGGGAAGAATGATAATCAGGCGTCTGATGAAGTATGTTTACATAAGAGATAAAATCAGAAGCCCTTTGTATGAAAGGGAGTGGGGGAGGGGATTCTCTGCACAATTGCTATGGGACAATACCGATATAAGAGGAAAGGCACAATAGGTTTATGAAAATTAAGATATTAGTCTTGTACTTTGAAGTTGTAAGTAGTCCACAAGAAGAAGGAATTCATAGCTTTCTTGATGAGGGGACAGCCCAACTTGTGGAATAGTTGTATGAACTGGAATTTATGTAAAAATATGTTTTGGGGCATTTACAATTTGGTGTTCAGCACAGCTGCTAGAACATGGGATGCTTTGTCTAATCTATGAGAATCAAGCTTTTCCTCTTCCGTAAGCGCATATAAGGAAGCGGGACTTGGTTATTGAGAGGACTTCTATTTTCTTTCTTTTATTTACTGGAATTTCTTGTTCCCAGACCCTGGTAACAAGAAGGGCTCCAAGACTTCACAAAAGCAAGCACGGAGAAGCGGAGACTGCCTGTTTTACACAAGAGACATCAAGTATTCATGCATTAGCTTTGTTGTATTGCATCCCGTTGTTCATGGAGAATTGTTAGATGCTTGCACTTGAGATCATTTACATAACATTTTTGAGATGTCTGCAATTTGGTTTTATAACCACGTGGTTAGATCAGGTGTTGTATTGCCAAATATGTATGGAGAATATTCTGGTACCGTTTCGAAGAAGTTATATCTTATTCTGTTTGTTCTTCCTTCTGCCCACAAATTAATCCTCAGACAAAGAACCATATCCTTGCCTTCACTCTCCTTTGTTTTCTTTCGTATTCTCAGTGTAATCACATGGTTGGAGAAACTCGTTCGATCCGTATTTTGTTTTGGGAACAAAACTGTTTTGTCTTCATTTTGAATATCTTGGAAGATGGGATGTAGCTTAGTGACATACCATTCCCAGTTCCTCTTGTTCTATCAGTTCTGTTTAAGTGTTGTACATAAATGGTTCAATTTTGGCTCTTACAAGTATTACCTATGTATACTGCAACCTTATTTCTGATGTGCTGTATGCTGATATTTTACTAATTGAACTTCTTTTCATCTTGTTGCTTGATGGCAGACTTATGACAATCCATTGCGGTCGAATCCTGCATATTCAGTTGTGAAGTGAGTCGATCACCAAAAATTCTTTTGTTATGCTTCAAACTGACGTGGCAGTTACTTTACAGTTCATTATTTGTGCATTTCAGCCATAAAAGTTCTGAACTTCCATTGTGATTTCAGGCAGTACTTTGTTGACATGGATGATACTGTCCCCCAAAAGGCAAGCCCTGCTTCTTAACTTGTTCCACGGGTCCCAAAAAAGTTCAATATCAGTAAAATACTACGACAAATTACTTTTAGCTACATAGACTCTTGCAAAAGCTGGGCTTAGGATTCTCAATTTTGCTACCCTGGGGGTGCAAGTGACCCAAAGAATATCCTAATAGGAATATCTCTAGAGATAGAGTAAGGACCATTATACTTCGATCTTAGTTTCCAAATAACGAAGATCCCATATTTTGTTGAATTTGACCTGTATAGTGGTTCTGCCTTCCATTTGAGCACTTTTTCATTTCACCTTTGTCACAAATTACATCTCAGGAAACAGAGTCTTAAGTTTTGAAATGGAATGCTTAAAGGATAACCAAAATTGTGATATATGCCAAAAAATTAGAGAATTTACTCCATTATATAGCTGAAAGTTCAAAAGAAGAACTTGCTGATGAGCTGATCTGAATCTTCAGAATGCCTACAAACGGTACTCTGCAGTTCTTTTCATTTCTTTAGTGTTTTCATTAGTTTCTAAAATGATATAGCAACGAAGAAAGCTTAAAGGTATTTCCTTATTATGTTCTCTTTCATGGAATGAACACCTGCATTATCTTTATATTTCTTGTGCTACCTTGTCTTTCCATTTAGGTACCAGGGAAACTTGTATTAGAAAGGGTTTCTCATAGTCCTCTTCCTTGAAGTAATGTTTAAATCTTTTTCCAGGTTGTTGTTCACAAGGACAGTCCCAGAGGGGTGCATTTTCGGCGTGCTGGTCCCCGACAGAAGGTATCTACTTTCTTCTGGGGGGCAGGACACAATTCTCTTTATTTTGTGAATCAGTAAATGTATGAACATATAACTTTTCACTGAGAAGTGTGCTTCTTTGTTGCTCAGGTGTATTTCAGTTCGGATGAAGTTCGTGCGTGTATTGTAACTTGTGGTGGTTTGTGCCCAGGGCTAAACACAGTGATCAGAGAAATTGTACATAGCCTTGATTATATGTATGGGGTCAGCAAAGTCTATGGAATCGATGTAAGTTGTTTGAACTTCAACTTTTATGTTTGATTAGGCATTCTTCCTCGTATGGGGAGTGATTAATGCATGCTCAGTTAGTTGTGAGGCGATCCAGTTGCATCTATTCGCACTTATTTCTTTGTTGATGAACATTGGATTCTATACATTCACGTGCCTATGTATTACATAACTTATTACGGCTGTTAAAAGCAGGCTGCTCAATATTTTTTTTCTGCAAATATTTTGCCATTACATCAGATATTGACTTCAGCAGGTTAAGACTTCATGGGACTAGCAACAAATGGCACCACTTCTCTAAGTTTTGACTTGCAACACACAGTGTTCAGAACCCCACCCTTCTTTTATTTTTTTTCCTGGGTGATTTGCATCGTGTGCTCAACAAACTTGACCATTTCCTTGGTCAAAATAGTTGTGCAATTTCTAAGACTCATACTATGTGCTCAATACTTCACTATTATGCATGTGATACAAAAACACAATACATGGGTTCTCTTATTGAATAAGATTGGAGGTAATTTTGGTGGCCGTATCAAAACATTGAGATCTGATGACTGATCTGATGACTTCTGTATTCACAATGAATCCATTTTCTATAGAATCCAGAGGAATCAGAGGCCAATTCTGGAGTTTGAGTTCAATTGATGGTGGTTTGCCCAGATTACACTCTGTATGCTGTTGTTGTTGGTGAGTTTAATTCATGGTGAAATCGTCTATTTAGGAAATGATAATATAGTGGAATCAGAGATACGGTTTTGCCTTTCGGTAGTGGGGTGTGGAGGAATATCATGAAGGGAAGGGATACTCCATAGAAAATATCTCATTCAAGGTCAGAGATAGGAGGAGAGTATATTTTTGTGGCAATAACTGGTGTGGGAACACTTTATTGAAAGACGAGTTTCAAAATTTGCTCAACATTTCTTGCCAAAGAGACATGCAATTCAGTAAATTAAGGGGACACAAGGTGGAGAAATTTTTTGGGATTTGAGATTTAGAAGGGGTTTCCAAGATTGGAAGTGAGCGAGTTTCAAAGATTGATAGACTTAATTCATAGGCAGATTAATCCGGTGGATATTCCTGATGATTGGTGGTGGGCTTTGGGAAACAATGGAGTGTTTTAGGTGAAGTCTTTTTAGGAGAAACTTTGGTCAGGGAGGGGATGTATTTCCCAAGTAATACAATATGGGTTCCAGGTGTGCTGAATAAGGTGCAGCTAGAACATTGGCTAGCCACTAGAGGTGTGATTTGACTACAGAAAATCTTAGAAAGCAGAAGGTTTGTCTGTGCAGTTGGTGGTACATATGCAAGAAGGCGAGCGAGGACGTGGACCATCTTCTTTTACATTGCGGATCACCATGAGACTATGGTGGGATATGTTCAAGTGGATTTGCATTCCGTGGGTAATTCCAAGAACCGTGAAAGATCTGAACAGAGCAGGAGAGAAGATGAGGGCTTGGAATGTGGTTCCACTTGCGTTAATGTGGGCAGTTTGTAGAGAAAGAAACAGGAGAGCTTTTGCAGGGTTAGAATAGAGTTTATCTCAGTTGAGGAGTAGTCTCCGCTCCCTTATTTTCTTTTGGTGCAAGCAGAAAGTTCCTTGTTGTATAGATGATTTGACGGAGTTTGTAGAGAATCTTGCTTTCTAGAATCTTTATCTTTTGGTAGACCCCATGTATACAGTTAGTTTCGCCATGTTTATGTAGGAAAATACCTTTACTTGATCATCAAAAAAGAAAAAAAAAATAAAAAAAATAGCGGAATCAGTTGCTACTTAATACTGAGTTTGAGTTCGGAAAAAAAATCGGAAGGCATCTTCTATCCGTCTTATGGCAATCATCGAAAAGAAATGAAGTACTGATTTGTGGAAAATGTAATAAGACAACATAAATGAAGCTGATAGCAAGATGAATCGAGTGTTTTAAAACTGTAATCCTTGTTAATTTTTATAGCACCAGTTCTCTTAAATTCCGACTAGAATATCTAGAAGGAGGTTTGGGGGGGGGGGGAGGTTGGGAGCTCTGGTGATAATTCCAATAACAAAGATCTTAAATCTTATTAATTCATGAACAATGCTTAAAGAAACTTCAGACATAATTTAAATTAACAATGTAGGACTGTTAAGAAACTAAACATCAACTGCAAAAGTTAGTTCAAAGTGGTGAGGTTGTCAAAGGATATATAAGGAGACCCAACCTATACATATAACTGATGTGTGATTCTAGCACTCCACCCAACATGTCCTGGGTTGGACATGTGGAGCGTGGATTAATATAACATGGGAGACTCAAAATGGGGTGATCCAACAATAGGGACACCTCCTGACTTTGATACAATAGTTAAACAAATGGACATTTGGTCTAAATCAACTCCAAGAGGTAGCTCAGGTGAGATACTTAACTGATGTGGCATTCTAACAATGAGTAAGAAAGCTCTGTGATATTTGCACTCAAACAAATAAGTCAATGGTCACCTTTTGTGTTCTAGATCTGTTAAGATATTTGTTAACCAAACATGCTGTAAGTGTACCAAAGTGTTGGCTCTAGTTTATTTTACTGGCATACAAAATTTTCATTTCAACACGGGCTGTTGGCCAACACGTACAGATAATGCAAAATACAAAGGCATAAGAGTCATGACTTCAGCCTCCCTGGCTTGAGATATATTTGAAGAAAGTGAGTGTAAGCCAGACATTGTAAATTGAAGTGTCTCTGCTAGATTGCTTCTTTTCATTTACTGTAGCATCGGGGACCAGGACAATTTGCTACATGAGGCAAGATTAGATAGTAAAACAAATTCTGCTTTCTGATTTTTTCTTAAAAACCTTTGTTTGGCTGTTAAATATTAACGTTCGACTATTGGAGATTGATATGGCACTTTGTGTGCTTGCTCTCTCATTCTGTTTTCTCATGCTTCTGTTGGCAAAGTTTTATATGGGACTTCATTGGCAGTTGATACCGTAATTCTTTTTCAAAGGGAGGTTACAGGGGCTTTTATTCAAAGAATATCATCACTTTGACACCAAAGACGGTTAATGATATTCATAAACGTGGTGGTACAATTCTTGGAACATCACGAGGAGGCCATGATACCACAAAGATTGTTGACAGCATACAGGACCGTGGAATTAATCAGGTACCTCTAGTGTGAGATTGTCTATTAAAAGATGTTTTTTTCTGGGATAAGTCGTCTGTAACTAGGTGTGGTAAAGGGAATACGTTTTTCTGCATTCATCCCTAATCAGTCAAATTATGGTTTTTCTACCTTCTGCAAAAGTGGATTATTAATGAAGAAAGATCTATGCTGGTCATGAAAATCTTTTTTAGGGGTAAATTATGTTGGGCTTCTATAAGCTGAATGTTCTATTCATGCAAGCGACTTTATATGGAAAAGAAGAGAGGGACAAAGGGCTTTTGGGATGGAATTTCAGTTTTTTCACAAAAAAAAGTATGATCTTTAGGAATGAAATTGGTGCACCCATGAAGTTCCTTGTTGCATAGAAGATTGGGTGGTGTTTGTAGGGAATAAGATCTTCTTGTAGGTTCTTTACCTTTTGATATACCCCTTGTATATTTAGCCTTGTCATAAATGAAATGCATTTACTTGATTAAAGAAGAAGTCAGCGTCCTCTGGGGCCAATCATCTATCTCATTGCAAAATGTTTTCGAGTGTGGTTTTGTCACTCAATAAATTTCCAGAAGCTATAAATTGTGTTTTACTGGTTCAGGTTTATATAATTGGTGGTGATGGAACTCAAAAAGGAGCAGCTGTAATATATGAGGTATATTAGTCCTGCAAATAAGACGTCCAGCTACAAGATTTTAAAGAATCCAGCTCGTATATTTTTATTTTTGAGGCAACATGGTACTCGTGAACTGTATTATCTTGCTGAGTTTTTTCTGCGCTCTGCTTAAAGATTTGAAAACCAATTCGTTTATTAGGTTGTTGAGGTGATTTAATCACCTAACAATCTCTTGAATGAAGTCATCTGTTACAGCCTGTATTACATGTCTACATCATCTTGATCTTCCTTCCAATTAAGCTCGTAAATAGTGTATGTATACCAATGTAATTTTATTTTGGCTGATTTTGATGCCTTTTGCATATTGACCTAATAGTTTCCAGGAGTTAGCCATTCTCTTGAAACTTTCATGTTGTTTTAGTATGATTCTCGACAATTAGATTGCAATGTGTTCATGCATTTAACTTCTTGCCAATAATAGTGAAACAAGCCATTTTTATATGCTTTACCTTATGCATCATAGCATCTGATTTTGACTCATTATGTGGTTCTTGCTTTAGTTATTCTCAATACTTCTATTGATGAAAGAGTACTTATCCTCTGTCAAGCTGATTAAAGCGCAATTTTACTGCCATTTTGCAGGAAATTAGGCGCCGTGGTCTCAAAGTAATTGTTGCTGGGATCCCCAAGACTATTGACAATGATATTCCTGTAATTCTCATCTCTTCAGATTCTAATTGATGTTTTTCTCTTCCATCTAATAAATTGTTTAATAATCTCAGGAAATACAGTTTGATTTTCATGCAAATGAGAACATTAGTGTATGCTGCACATTTCTTAATATTTTGTCTTCAAAGCCTCATTTTGAGAGTACCATCTCCGATCTTATCGAGGCAAGTTGAGCTCTTCATTTGCAGCTGCTGTTCTTTGAAAATAGAACATTTTTCTGTTTTCAGGTTATCGACAAGTCATTTGGTTTTGATACTGCTGTAGAGGAGGCTCAACGTGCCATTAATGCAGCCCATGTTGAAGCAGAAAGTGCTGAGAATGGTATTGGTGTGGTGAAGCTTATGGGGCGTTATAGTGGTATTGTGCACCTTGACCTTGAAATATTATTACCCTTGGCCAGTAAGCTAGTTATGACAAGTTTTTTGCAAGTTTTCATGGAGCGCATTCTTTTTCCGTCTCTGCTGCTAACATTTCTTTCAGAGTTCAGTTAATCTTGCACTTAAAAAATTATTGCTTCTCAGTTAGTAGCTGTGAACTCGTCATTAGATTGGTTGAAACATTAATGGTGATAAATTATAAATTGAGTGTATCTAACCTCTAGGATAAGCATTTTGACGTGGAGTTTAACTTATAATATTTGCAGTGATCTCAGACACAATGCCAGTTTTTAACTTTTAAAAAATTTCAGGCTTAGTTCAGTTTTCTGGAATTTTTGTTGCAGGATTCATCGCAATGTATGCCACTTTGGCTAGCAGAGATGTCGATCTCTGTTTAATTCCAGAGTCCCCCTTTTATCTTGAAGGAGATGGCGGACTCTTTGAATACGTTGGAAAACGGCTCAAAGAAAATGGGCACATGGTTATTGTGATAGCCGAAGGTGCAGGACAAGAACTTCTTGCAGAAGAGAATGCGCTCGCCAAAAACGAACAGGATGCTTCGGGAAACAAGCTTCTCCAAGATGTTGGTTTGTGGATTTCCCAGAAAATCAGGGTAATGATTGTAAAAGCTCATGGAATCCTCCTTTAGAAATCTTGTTAAACCGAGAAATATCTGTCTGTTCGTCTGTCTGTAAGTATTGCTTGTTTCCACTTCGCATGCAGGTTAGTGTCAAGTTAAATCCAATCAATGGAGTAGTATACATTCAACTTCTAGCCTATTTCTAGAAAGATGGAAAAGATTTGCCTAAGAAGGATTTAAATAAGATGAAAGAACTTGTACCACATTATTACTCCTACTAAATAATAACCATAACATTACTAATAGACATATGACTCTTGACGAAGAAATTACCATGTAAGTTATGGTAAGAAAAAAGCTAATGTGTTATAGTGCTATGTTTTTATCTTCACTTTGTTATGTATTTAAATGGATCTGTTTATAGATATTCTTAATAAATGTATTAATGGTATCTACTTATCTATCAAAGCTGAATTATTCTGTTGGCGTAAATGATGTAAAGTGGCTGGAACTACAAATTTTTGTTAAATATTCTATTTCTGTATAGCTTAGTATAATGATGAAATATTTCTTACTCATGGTGTGAAGCACCCTGAGGAGCAATCTGCAGTGTCTTACTTGCCCCATGTGGCCAAAACTGTTCAACACTCTTGTTTAGTTATGTTCTTAAGAGTCGCACGGAGAAGTCATGGTTGAGTTGAATGTGACAGGAACTATTTTGTCTTGTATTCTGTTATACTCACCACTTTGTTTTCTTGTAGGATCATTTTGCTAAAAAACCTAAGATGCCATTTACTCTTAAATATATAGGTATGGAATTTCAACCGTCTTAATTACTGAATTTGTTGTGAAATATATTGAGCATTTAATCGACTACTTTCAGATCCGACGTACATGATTCGTGCTGTTCCAAGTAACGCCTCTGATAATGTATATTGCACTCTTCTTGCTCAAAGTTGTGTTCATGGAGCAATGGCAGGCTACACAGGTTTCACCTCAGGACTTGTCAATGGTCGTCAGACTTATATACCATTCAGTGTAAGTAGTTCTGCATTGACTTATATTCCATCCAATGTAAGTTGTTCTGCATTAACTTGTCTTTTCAATGGAAATGATATCGAGAATCTTGGTACCTCTACCCCTCATTGTCCAACTTGGCCCCTTGCTGCTTGTGATAACAATAACTTTTCCCAAACTCCAGAGCTTTTGAAGACAATGTGTAAGGCGAGGTGAAAATGTCCCAAGGGTGAATTACATGCGGATCTCAACTACAGTACTAATATTTTTCTCATCTTTAGCTATTTAGCTGATAATGGAAAAAAAAAAAATACTCATAAAAGATGCCCTAAACCATGAAAATTTTAAAAATTAGGTTAGTAAAATAATGGTTTTTCTTGGGGGTTGGGATTGAACAACATGAAATTACCATAGTCTCCTTTCCATACACATAAGCTATTGGTTATTAATACACATCCAATATTAACTTACCCATTCAAACATCCTCTTTTGCATTGGGAAAAAGAAGCCAGACACATGAGCACTGGCAAAAGACAAAAATGTTACCGGTTTTTCATTTCATTTAACTGCCTCGAGACAATTAGGAATCAGCTCTTCTATAAGCACATCCGAACATGTGAAGGCATACCTCACGAGTTACAAGTGCCTTTAAGAACATCATGTGGCGTTTTATGCACTTTTCTTTATCAGTTTCTGGTTTAATAGTGGAAACGCACATTTTAGGTCAAGGGTGCAACTGTTTCTTAAAGTCTTTCAATCTTCTACTTTATGATTAGTTCTCCGGTCATATGCATCTGGACTTTTTTAATCTTTCTCAAGCTTTCCTCATTCCAGGAGAGACTTTCGATATGTTAACCTAGTCACCGGATATTTTTGTTCTACTATTAATAAAAGATGTATTTCTATGATTTTTGATAAGAGCATCTCACATGTATATTGGTGTTCTTGAATTCTTAAGTCTCTACATGTCTGTAGTGACAGTAGGTGCAGGTCTGTTTTTATCAAAATGTATGTTAGGGTGGTGACAGTAGGTGCATGCCTTTTTTTTAATCAAAATGTTAGTTAGCAGTAGCTTTACTCTTTGTCGAGTTTAAAGGTTAAAATGCATCTTGAATTTTCTAATTTCACTTAGCATATTCGATATAAAATTGTAACCAATAGTCGTAGCATCTGATAACCAAAGCTGTCATTGCCATGGTGTATACCACAGTTACAAGTCCAAGCATATGTTATTCCAGCTTTTTCAGACTTCAAAAAGCACATTTGATTTGCTATGATGATTTAAATCCATGAATTCTTATCTCTGAGGATGCACAATAGTATATTTTTAAGTTTAACCGACATTTTTGTTTGCAGCGTATTACGGAGAAACAAAACATGGTGGTTATAACTGACAGAATGTGGGCGCGTCTTCTTTCGTCAACCAATCAGCCAAGCTTCTTGCGCCCAAAAGACATTGAAGAGATTAAAAATGAGGAGCAGCCGAACACTCAACTGTTGGACGGGGATAACAATGTACACGAGAACTCAGGTCCTCGGGCCTCTAAGACGCAATAACTCACTTGACACGACACTGAAGTAAACTCTTGTTTTAATCATTTGCCTGTGCAGTGGTTCACTTACTATCTTTGAAGCTTTGATGCTTGCCGAAGAACAATTGTTGAAGGTTTTGGGATCTTTTTCATCAGTTGTGGGCAGTAGTAAGAGATGTATTGCTGCCCAATTCATCTAGAGTCCTAATGTCTCTGGAAGGGAAATTAGATACTTATTATAAAATATATTTTGTAATAAATTTAAATAGCGAGAAAATTGCTATGCAGATAAATGATAAACTCTGTGTGATTGGATAGTCTTTTGAGATTTAGAATAATCCAAGATTTTGGCAGAAATCAGAAGTATAGGCAGAAATTTTCACCAGTTGTCCCTTTTTTTGGAACATATGAATAGTGTCTTCTACTCTTTCTTTGAGTTATACCCCCCCCCCCGGACTAGACTCGCCTAGGAGGCAACAAACTGCAATATACCCAAAGTAATTTCAAATGAAGCCCAGGGTAAATTTCACAGTGAGGTTTGGGGAGGGTGGTATATAGACAGTCTTTTTTTTTTCTATCTTGTGAAAGCAGAGAATTTAATTCTGAAAGATTAAAGAAAGCTCCTTATTAAGACGTAAATTACTCTCTTTTTACAATTTGTCTTGTAAAATTGATCTCTTTCAAGCAAACTAAAAACATCATAAGGAGATGTGAGATCACAATCTAAAATTTTATGATGTTGCAAATGTCGAATGATAGTTTTATGTGTTAATTGTGAAATTTATGATGGATCATAAAAAAAAAAAATGTATGAGCAAATTATTAAAGAGTCAA
>JBDJHY010000014.1:15722639-15734675 GCA_039654485.1 Withania somnifera | reverse complement strand
TCTACCTGATCATAAAAGTAACCATAAAGTCTCAGGATATTTGGATGTCGAAGGTGGCTTTGTATTTCAACCTCACGACGAAGCTGATGCTCAACTTGGGACTGTTTCAGCTGGTTCTTGAAAAGCACTTTAAGTGCAACAATATGATTGCTCTGTTTACATAAAACAACTAAGATTACTATTGGCGTTATCATTTGTAGTATGAATTGTATATTCAGATAAAGAAGAATAACAGAAGCATAGATCATAGAAGTGAAGATTAGGAAAGGACTTGATCAGTGGGCTAAGAAAGAACTTTCTAAAATCCAAATAGTTCTCCTGACACGACAAAATAATTTAAGCTAATTGCTTTGATTTCCATGAAGAAAATTAGATCAGATGCCCAACAATTTCCCGTTAAATCCTGATACAGATTCTGAATAATACGTCGAAATACCAAACCAGTTAAGCATATGTAGTTGTTTAATTAAAACTAACAAGTATCCACTAACCCTTTTCTCCCTAGCTAAATATACATGGCCGAATTTTCCTCTTCCAAGAGGCTTTCCAATGTCGAAATCATTGAGAGTCCATCTCTTTTGATCCACTGCCGCACCCTCAGAGGAATCCTGCAAGAAATTGAAATCCAAATCAACCCACAATCTACAAAAAGGAAAATTTATGCAAACAATAATAGAACACACACTTCTATTGAATAAATTTAACATATAAAAATTCTTAGAATTTCATAAATGTGTTCACTGTCCAGGGAAAATGTATAACAAAGCTTAATAAAGTCAACGAGTCCATTTTCTTCTACAACATGCCAAAAATTTTCCATGAGAAAATCATAGTGTAGCTGTTTTTGTTACTCCGCTATTTCTTGTACATCTGTTGCTTTTATTGGATTGCTTTGGAATATTTTTTCCCTTGTGCCAAGCGTCTATTAGAAACAACCTCTCTAACTCTAAGTTAGGGTAGGTTTTGCATATACTCTACCCTTCCCAGGACTTGTAGGATTATACTGGGTATATTGTTGTCGTCGTTCTCGAGAAAATCCTAGTCCACAGGCCCAAATCCTTCTTTTTAATAGCCGCAACATCCAGACTAGCTCTCGCATACCTTGACCAATTCTATGGGATACTTGTCACCTCTCACTAGCACCAGATATCAGGTAACTCTACCTACCAAGACTAGAAAAGATGGGAAGAAATCTCCTAGTATTTTCTCAGTAGACCTCTTTTTTAGTGCTCACTTTTTTTTATGACCATGGTATCCGGGCCATCTTTGACTCAACTAAATCCACAAGATACCTCCCACCTGCCACCAGCAACAATAGATACCAGGTAACTCTATCCACTAAGGCTACAACAAACAGGAAGAAACACCTAGTACCTTTTTTCTGTCCTTGGGATTTGAGACTAAGACCTTAGACCTCACCTAGTGTCTTTTTTATATCCTCTGGAATTTGAAACTAAGACCTTAGACCTCATGGTTCTTTTATCGCACTTCATTAACCACTAAGTCACATCCTTTGGTGTTTTTTTCATGCTCATTTAACTGCCTATTCACCCCAAAATTTCTCATTTCTATTTTGTATACCTAAATCTCGACAAAGAAACAAGTATATCCAAAACAGAAATGAAAAAAACAAAAGAAAAACTTTACAACAAATGGGGATTCCAAGAAATTCAAGCTCATAGCAACATTTAATCCAACAAACAGTAACAAAGTCATCAAGAATTTCAAGCTTATAGCAACATTTAATCGAACAAAATAGAACAAAACCGTCAGAAATTTCAAACTCAAACAAATTAAAATTCGTAAAAGCCCTAAGCTAGCGAACATTTTTGTTCAGAAAAAAATAGTGTTACCTTTGATTGTTGCTGTGGTTTAGTCTCCGTTACAATCGCCATTGTCCCTCCTCTATATGATTTGCCCTAAATAATAGAGAGAGAAAGAAGAGAGAGAGAGAAATGGCTGAAGGAGAAGATCAGTAATTTGTGACTTGTTAAAAATGTATTGAAGTTTTTGAATTAAGGAGAAGATCTCTATCCTTTGTAACGGTCATATTTTTTGGCCATGTGGGCCCCAATTAGGACAAAGACACTTTTTAAGATTTTTTTTGGAAGAAATTATGTGGTCTAGAAAATATTTGGTCTTGAATAGCTAATGTTTTAAGATAATTATTATTTATTGTTTTAGATTAAATAGTTAAATATTTTTTTTTTTATGTATTTATATATTTAGGAACTTATATACGTTTTAGTTAAAACATTTGATATTCGGAACTCAGATATATTTTTTTCAACCTAAATTTTTGTATATTTAGGATTCGTATACATTTTTCGCTTAAGTATTTATATATTCGGAGTTCATATACGTTTCCAGTCTAAAGTAGCTACTAAACAAAAATTACATTTTGTAATTACAACAAATATTAACTATTTAATGTTAGCTATTTATGAAATATTGCCTCTTTTTTATTTTATTAATTGAGGGTCCATTATGGATTATTGACGTAATGGGCGACATATTTCAGGGAGTTGAAAATCAGTATAGATGGAGATTCATGAATAGGACTATCTGGAATTCATGGGCGCAGGCAAGTGAGAATCTGTCGAACAGAAAGTTGCTTTGAATAATAGTAACGAACTTAAGTGGGTCTGGAGAGAATAATGTCTACGCGAATGTTATTCGTACAAAGAGATAAAATCAGTCCGATTTCATAAAGTTCTTTTTGAATATTTCTCAATATCCCAATTATTCACGAAACATGAGAAACAAATGATGGTTCGAACTTTTTGAAAATCCGGAAGAAATCGAATAATTTCTTGAAATCCTATGAGATTGTTTTCTTTCCATCTGGGAATCGAATCCAACTGAAAGGTCCGTTGAAGATTAAAAAAATTGAAGAAATAACAAGATTTTTCTTTTGTCCCATTCTAAAAGTTAGATACGTTATTTTTGATAAGGGTGACCAAGAGTAATTTAGGAACTTTTAAAGAATGAGTTTTTTCATATGGGTTATGGCGGGACAGATGAAATTTCTATACCTTTTAATAAAAAATCTAGAATTCTAACAAAGAGGGTTCATAATTTTAACTAAAGCAATTTATATACTCACAGCTATTTGACCTCCTAAGGATGCAAATTGTATAATTATAATTGCTTTCTAAATTATTCTACAACACATTTTGAACATTATCTTGACCTTAAACTACCAAAGCATTGTAAATATTCAACATCTTGCTTGGGGAAAGGCTACATCTCGTACCAGATTGATGATTTGGATGTCACCACAAATTAGAAGAAACGTGCGGGAAGGTCAACGAAAGAACTTGTTTGGAGTTCCTTTCACCCTTCCCTCGCTACTTGCCAATCATCCACAAATATTTAGCCTTGCAAGATGGCCCTTGTTGATCTACATCCAGATTGCTTTACTCAATAGAACAGCACCCATTTTCACAGTTTAGGTTGCTCCCTTGCTGCTTCAGATTTTATAAGAATTCTTTCAATATAATTATATGCAAAATCTTCTCCTCCATATGTAGCTTTTGCCAATAAGCAAGTGTAAAAGGCTAAAATCAAACTTCCAGCAACTTCAATTTTAAGACCAATTAATACAATGAATAAAAAAATTAGTTATACAATGTGACTGAACACAATCGGGAAAATCGATTATACATGAGATCTACTAATGGCATAAAGAAAGAAATCAACTGTAACGCATACGATGCATCAAACGAAATTTCAGGTGTTAATTCCACAAGTTTGGATGCATAGCGATGCATGCACGCCTTAAGAATATCACATCGACCTCTGAATCTTTGGTTCGTGCTGCATCTGTCATGCTCATCTCCTCAAGAATCCCATTGCCTGGTAGACATTATTTACAGTAACATCTGCTATGTCTGTTGCTTTTCTGGCTCCCTCTGCTAAAACTTGGTCTAAGTAACTTGAGTTGGACACGATTTCCTCATAGCGTACCTGCAAAGTACAAACCAAAAGAACTTGTACGAAACTGTCTTTGAAGGAATAAACATTGGACAGACACTAGGCGTGCAGTCAAGATGAATTATCTTTGATATGCAATTGCCTGATGCGAATCAGAGACAATCTCATTCTCTGAGCTAAACTTAGTTCATTCTAAACAAAAATGTATCCTGCTAGAGAACCAAACACAAACAGTTTCACAGGAAAAATTAAAACGGCTATAGAAGAAACTATAACTCTACAATCAAAAGAAACCAATTGAAACAAAAAAAGATTTTACAGAGGAAAATAGATCACAATAGAGTTGATGTGACAAGTTAACACCTAGATGCAAAATACCAGCAAGAAAGAGTATAGTCACCAAAAGGATAGCACCATAGATGCAAACGTGTGTATGCCCACAAAGCTATTATAAGAAATGTATCTATAATATTTGAAACCAGGAGGGAATAAGTGTCACAAATTAAACCTCAAGGACGGTTTATGTCGCCCTTATATTATAAGTTGTCAATACACAAGGTGGAAAAAGATTTTTAAAAAAAGAGGAGGTATGTAAAGAGATAATAGCACTACATGTACCTTAGTGCCACTCTCAAACCTATATTTCTTACCAAGGTTCTAGCTCTATGGCATTGGCTACACTAAGGAGGAGTAAGCTACTAGTTCATGCACTCGTGATTCTCCAACATAAGCATGCGGATGCACGTTGGCAAACTTCCCAACTAAATGTGAAGCAATTGACAATTAAATTAAAAACAAATATATCATGCACACATCAACTACACAAGCACAACCATCCAACTAACGCAAAGACCTCAAGAAGGCATCATATGCGAAAGAAGAACCTGGATAGGGTGTAGATGATCAACTAAAGCCTCTGTAAGCACGGTTGAACGTTCCCCAATTCATATTTCTGCATTCTTCTGCAACCTCCGGCAACGTCAAGTCATTGAAATTTAACTTCCTTCAATATTTCCCGGACAATGTAATGAAAAAGGAACCAATTTTGCACCCCTCAAACTCAACCACCCAGAAAAAAGGGAGGAAATTACATATTTTATCATTTTGCCAGACCTATAACATGAGAAGTTTCTTTGATTTGCATATTAAATTGATAGTAGTGGAAGGAAAACAATGGAAGTTGTTCATGTAGAATCAGGAGGTGATTGGTGAAAAGGAAACAAAAACAGAAGGATAATGTACACAAATTAATAGCATTGAATAAGAAGTGATTCACCTGCTTGGTCTTGCCTGTAACTAGCTGATAGATGGAAAGAAGATTGTTATATTCAGGTCTTTCCGTGTTGTCAAACTCCAAGCTGTGTATTGGCAAATAAAACAACAGAAGAAATTATAACTCAGCACAAGAAAGTAAAGTCATTTGAGAAAGAATTTTGCTAAAGAACGTATTTCACATGCCTTGCCAAAGTCTAGACTTTAGAGAAGCCTTTTTTTTTAAGAAGAAACAATAAGACATTAAGGTCTCAATGGAGAAGATAAAATAAAATCCTACAAGCCTCCACACCAGAAGTGAGTGGATGCTTACCTGGGAAATGAATGTCTTACACCGTTTTATCTTATTTGCTGTTACCTATGAAAAGAAAAATAATCCCGCATTAAGCATGAAACAGGTTTAATGTTCAACATACAATAATTACCCCAATCAAGCTTTATTTTGAAATCATAAAATCATTGCCACTAAAGATTTACTAAAAAATGCATACAGCTTCACGCCAAGAACCCCTACTCAAACAAAACACTTACTTTGACATGACACAAGTATTGAATTAGAATTTAAGCTGAAAATTGTTTAATACAAAAGAATGAACATGAGCTTTTTTCTTAAAAAAAAAAAAGAAGATTTTTATTTTACTTTTTCTTTTTTTAGTTTCTTAAGGTCAAAATAGAAGATTCGGTGTGTTGAGATGAAAAAAGTGGTGTTTAACCTTTTACCGTGAATTAAATATGGTTAGGCTTTTCTTTTTAGGACAAACATGTTAATTTAGGCCGGAGATTACACTAAAGACATAATCCCAATATGATCACATGTGCATGTCAACTCTTAGTCCGATCGCTTAACTATTATTAAAATCAGTACAACCTATATTTCCAACCAATGTGAGCCTATAACGCCTCTGCATGCCAAAAGATTGGACATATGGAGCATAGACAACATAACACCCGGGAGCAACATTGGTTGAACCGAGAATAATTATGATTCTAACTTTAATACCATGTATAGAAAAATAAATCAGACTTAACCCAACTACCACAGCTAGCTTTTAGGTCAGCAAGGCCCAACCAATGTGAGCCTCTAACGCCACAGTATGCCAAAGGCTGGATATTTGGAACACCAGCAACTTAACACTCGGGCATGACATTGGTCAAGAATTAATCTCGCTATAATACCATGTTTATAAAACTGAAATTTGGACTTAACTTAATCCCAGTCACTAGATTTTTTGGTTAAGTTAGCCTCTTGACACAAGACCCTGAAATGCACTACTGCTCTTGACATTCTTTTACTAATTCTAACTTTCAAATATTTTAATCAAGAACCAATAAATAGACATATATATGTGGAATAACCCAACTAGAAAAAAAAAAAAAAAGAGGAAAAACAACTGAAAAGCTACTTATGATGAACTTCGAGATGGAATTGCAGATTTCCGAAGACGAGAATTTGTGAATAACTTTTTTCTCTTTCCTTCTTACAATAACACATTCAGAATTTAACAATCCTATTCAAATTTTTATTATCATGTTCAGATGCATAAACCCACATTTGAAAGTGATATACATAATGAATGCTGTGAAAACCAAAAACAGATAACCCAAGAAAATTACTTTCTCTTACATCTTTTGAATCTAGCAAATTGATTCTCGACTGATCAGATGGTGCTGACTGTGACATCTGTCCAACGAACTTCATTAGAAAAGCATAGTGGAAAAATGCACAGCTTTTGTAAAGAAACTGAGACAAATATGACAAAGGCTTTAGGAAGCAACTATTGCACGATGAAGAGCAAATTCTTTAGAAGGGGTGGAGTTACTTATCCAATCTCCAAGAGAGGAGACATACTGTTTCACCCCATACTTTCACATTGGCTATGTGCCTATGTCCACTCACGTAAGTTTTTTGTCTCGCAGAATGTCTAGACCATCGAGTCTTTGAAATTTCACAAAATTATCATAAGAGAGAAGTTAGGAAGTAAATTAAATGGTGTACTATATAGATTCAAATCCTTCCTCTCCCATTTGTAGATTGTGGACTTCCAAGGTTCGAGAAGAACTATTATCAAGTTGACAGACCCAGCAATTTCTAACAAAAACATTCTACCATGTTCTCTTGGGAAATGCATCACTCCTTTCAGTTATCCTACTACGAAAGGAGTGATCAGTTATAGTTGCTGCTGCAGGTCAAGCAGCATCAGATCAAATGCATTCGCTTGTACTAGAGTGGTAATTTGGTGTCTCTGTATTCCTTCGCATCGGAAACCATTAGCAGGATACTACAAAGTGAACTGTCTGATAACTATGTATATTTGTGCATAATATATTAAAAGAATTTTCTCATTCATTAAAGATAGCTACAGTCTTAATCTTCTGTGCATGCACACCTTTTAAGCTTCTAAGAACGAGTCTGTGCAGGAGAAGAAAAGAAAAGAAAACAGAAGATGTTTGAACTAGAGAGATTTCAAACCTTGGAAAGACCATCAGTAAGCGACATGATTCGAGCCCCAGCGGGTGGAATAAGGGGTTCAGGAACCTACATTGACAAAATCATTCTAACAAGTGTTTTCACCTATACAAATATAGTATGCATAAAAGTGAAGTGTATCAACCAGGCAACAGTTGAGAATCCACCTTGAAGATAACACCACCTCTCCTGTTACAGAGAAATGACAAAGTGTCTTTTAACAAGTTGAAAAAGAATCAGCTATTTCCTAGTAACCAAGAAAAGAAGGGACACAAAAACGCAACACAAAAAATGGTGAGTATCCAAATATATGTTTACAGAAAAAGATGACTACTGTATGACTACCCTCCCAGCTAATTCCACTTCCTTCCTCCATACAAATAGTTTACATGCTCAGGCAGCTCTCGTGTCAACTCCAGATGTTGCTTCTGATCCTCTCCAACAGGGACAAGATCAGACTGCAGAAAGATAATAGGAAACATCAGACCCACACATATTCACATACACTTTGAAGACTAGTAAAAAATTGTGCTGGGGAATGCAGTGGCATTCGCAAGCTCAGCCAAGCTACGTTGCTCGGACTCTTCCAAAATGACAAAGGGAGCGGGTCGGATTCTCCAAAAGTATTGCATTTTTGGAGAACCCAACACGGGTTGCGGCATCAAAAGTGAAGAGTCCGCACAACTTGGCCGCCAAGGATAACCCCAAGATAAAATGATAATCAAAAAACTGAATGCAAGAAACCAAACTCCTTGTTCATAAAAAATAAATCTGAGCATATCAACTAGGTTTAGTGTAAGTATGGAGATGGAAACCACCTGGTACAGAAGAATATCAGCAGCCACAGGATAGGTTAGAAGGGCAACACCCACATTTTCATCCCCCTGCATAGAGGAGAAATGTATATTAAAAGCAGCCGGTAGAGACATCGAAAACAGTCAGGTACAAGAAAGCGCTAAAAGGTTTTAAGTGTGAGTGCAAGGAAAAGGAGATATGATAAAAGTAGGCATCATATTCACATGAATACATTTATCTTGAACCCAATGACCTCAATGGAACTTGCAAGGAAAGAAAAATCAACAAATTATCTTTTTCCACTTACATAAGTTCTCCCCAGGTTATGCATTCATACTTGATATCAAATCTACCAACTATTAGATTATCACTTCACCCAAGTTCATACTTATAAGCATAAAGCACCTCCCACACGTAGTTCAACGTCCACCTTTTGTACACATGCAGCATCAAATTACAGTTTACGAGATGATAAAGCTGAAATAGAATTCCTTCAAAAGATTTGACGAGTTAAATCTGTATAGGCTGCCTAATCCAAAAAAGCAAAAATCAAGATATTGAAAGATCAACACACTGTGGAGAGAGGGCTGCATACAACAACGATGCTCCGCCTTCCATAATTTCTCTTTAAATTGAATCATTTTATTGAGCCAACCAATAGGTGTTGCAGAACTCAAAAGCCACATCAACTCGACATGAGCACGAACATGAGACCGCACAAAGACTGAAGCCTGGAACCGATGTTGCAGTAATCAGAATGCAAGAGGTAGGCTACAAAGAAATATATATGCTGTATCCCTTGTTGCCTTAAGCAATTGCTGTGCATCATATTGTAAATTTATCTGGAAACATCTGAAACAATATTACCTTCAACAAGGAGGAGGATTCATTAACAAGGAAATTAAAACTAAACTCTAATTTTTGAGAATTTCCCCAGACGGAATAAACCTGAAATATAAAGTAAAAGAAAAGGAGAGGAGAAAAAGGGTATCAAGTTTCACCAGAATATTTAACTACTACTTTTAGTAACTAATGTTACAAGTTTAAGAGGGTTATTTTCTTTTTTCCCTTTCATCTCAACTATATCCTTGGACTCTCACATGCAGTGGGAATTTTTGGGGCTAGAATTATGCAAATCCACATAAGCAACTGAATGGATGTTAGCATGGCATAACATTATCTGTACTATTGCTGACACACTAAAAAATCATACAAATGAGACCTTTTAGTCTTAATTTTACCTCGTCACAAGTGCTAATCAAATGGGAGAAGCAAGATTTATCAATACCGAGATTGGATGTGTAATCACTTTATCGTTAACCAAACACAGAAAGATCATTAAGTCCATATAACTTTTTTGGGAGGAATAAACTAACAAGTTCGAGCAACTTTTATTTAGTTGGATGTATGAAGTGAAATTAAAACCATCAAATTTGTCTTTAACAACAGCATTTATGTATCACCCTTTACTAAAAACCCCAAGAAAAGGCAGAATTGATGATTCCAAAACTTCTGACACTCCTCTCAGAACAATTATCACATCTCCTTTCTACCCTTAAATTCCCAATAGTCTGTATGGTTACATGTCTTGAAGACAAATAGCTAGTACATGTCAGATTTAGGCTGGTGCTTTCAGAAATAAATGAACAATAAAGCTCAATTGCTCTTGAAAGTTATTGTTAAGACAACAAACAAACAACTAAAAGTATGCTTTTTCTATTAGCTAAAGCTTTTAGATGAGATGTTCACACTTAATTATGCTATCAATGCCAGACCTATCAATCCTTCTTGTAGTGTTTCTCAATGTTCAGCTCTCGTGCAATGTTAACCATGTTCCAGCCGCTTCCAGGCGTGCAGGAAGTGTTAGGTCGCATATTGGTTGCGGAATCGATTGTAGTCTCTTATATGGTCTTGGGAAATTCTCCATTCATAAACTAGCTTTTGGGTTTGGGTTATGCCCAATGTCCATTTCTTCGCATGGGACCAGAGTTAGAACCATCGATCCTCGATGCTGTGTTTCACAATTTTGGGCCATTGTATTATGTTATTCACACTTCAGTTGTCCAGTCCTGAGCATGTCAGATAGTTTTTAAGTCCTGCATTG
Organism: Withania somnifera; assembly: GCA_039654485.1. Classification (NCBI taxonomy): domain Eukaryota; kingdom Viridiplantae; phylum Streptophyta; class Magnoliopsida; order Solanales; family Solanaceae; genus Withania; species Withania somnifera. Next base: position 15,724,101 of record JBDJHY010000014.1, on the reverse strand, counting down.
GTTGAAGGTATGGATTGTGGTATCTCTTTCTTTCTTTCTTTTTTTTTAATAAGTAAATAGTATTACATAAAATATTTGCAGTAAGCCGGTGCAAATGGATAGTGGTCTCCTTATCTAATCTTGGCCAACCCTCCCTTCATGAGCTGGCTTTGGGGGTTTAGTTAGGTTCGAAGTTCATTTCTTTACATGGTATCATAGCAATGAAGAGTGTTTGGAAGTGGCCAGGAAACATACAAGGCCAATTTTCTTAATAGTCTGCACATGGTGAATTCAACACAACAAACAACTAGATTGGTTGTTGGCCCTGGAAGATGATATGGAGAGTTAAAATCCCATGTGAAGTTACTTGCTTCAATTGGCTGTCGGCATGAGATGTTGTACAGACACAAGACAACATCAGCAAGAGAAGCTATCACGTGCGCAGATGTTACATTTGTGGGGAGGAGGTCGAGACAATCAGTCCATCTCTTTTTACACCTCACAATCACTGATCAGCTCTGGAATATTTTTATAAACTTGAGCAGGAATCAAGTGGGCTATGCCAAGAAAGATAATTCAAGTTCTGGCTAGCTGGGACTGTAAGGGTAGATTATCTGGCCAGAAAGAGAGATGAACGATTTGTCTCTGCTTGTTTTTGGTGGACAATTTGGAGAGAAAGAAAATGGAGGTGCTTTAAAGACAAAATAGCACCCAAGGGTGTGGCCTAGTAGTCAATGAAGTGGGTTAAAGAACCATGAGGTCTAAGATCTCAGGTTCAAATCTCAGGGCAGACAAACACTAGGTGATTCTTCCACCTGTTCTAACCTTGGTGGACAGAGTAACTTGGTACCTGTTGCTGGTGGGAGGTGCCAAGTATCACGTGGATTTAGTCGAGCTGTGTGAAAGTTGACCCGGACACCACGATCATCAAAAACAAAAAGATAAATGTAGCTCTATACAGAATTGGAAGATGAAATGTCTAGTTGTTTCTAATTTTAGGTGTAAACATCAGTGCTTAGAAACTGTGAAGATATTTTTGATGTCTTAGATTCCTTGTGAGTTAAACACGGACTGGAAGTCCCCATGTATTCTGCTATGTAAATATGGATGATTACACTCATTTACAGGGTAATATTTATAAAATAGATACAAAACATTACATTCTCAACAAAAACCAGTCCAAGAATCAAGATTGCTAGTTAAAATCCTAAATGGACTAACTTCCAATTGTGAGTGTCTGAACGATGACGAAAGATTTATGCACTTTATGTTGAAATCCGAGAACTGAATACTGGCTTAGCAAATTATGCAGATTATCACACCAATAATCCAAAACTGGGTACAGATATTGATCAACATAATAAGGAGAGGAATGAGGTCAAGTATTACTTGATAATGCAAGTTCATATATATCTTCCATAAAATGCAAAATGGCACGAGAAAATTGCAAAAACACAACATATGACCAAGGAATAGTACGGAA
>JBDJHY010000014.1:15709519-15722539 GCA_039654485.1 Withania somnifera | reverse complement strand
GAATGCTGTGAAAACCCAAAACAGATGGCCTCAAAAAACTACTTTTACTTACATCTTTTGAATCTAGCAAATTGATTCTCGACTGGTCAGATGGTGCTGACTTTGACATCTGTCCAATGAATCCCATTAGAAAAATATATTGGAAAGATGCACAAACTTATTAAAGAAACTGAGAAAGATATGACAAAGGCTGTACGAAGCAACTATTGTAAGATGAAGAATAAATCCTTTAGAAGGTGGAGTTACTTATCCAGTCTCCAAGAGAGGAGAGACTGTATCACACCATACTTCAACATTGGCTTCCACTCATGTAAGTTTTTGTCTCACATAATGCCTTGACAATTTGAATCTTTGAAATGTGACAAGACTATCCTAAGAGTGAAGTTAGGTAAAATTAAATGGTGTCCTACATAGATCCAAATCCTTCCTCTCCCATTTGTATGTTGTGGAATTCCGAGGTTCAAGAAAAAATGTTATCAAGTTGACAGAAGTAGAAATTCTAAACAAAACATTCTATCATGTTCTCTTCGGGAAATGCATCACTCCTTTTGTAGTAGGATAAACCCAAGAACATTCTTGGCTGTAGGTCAAATGGAGTAAGCGCAAATGGAGCAGGATGGGTATAGAGGATTGAGGATCCATGTGCCAGAACCCAACTAGTTTGCATTGAGGCGTAGTTATAGTTGCTGCTGCAGGTCTAGCAGAATCAGATCAAATGCATTTGCTTGTACTAGAATGGTAATTTAGTGTCTCTATATTCCCCTTCTCATCAGAAACCATTAGCAGGATCCTATAAAGTGAACTGTGTGATATCTATGCATATTTGTCACTCATTATATATGAAAAGAATTTTCTCATTAATTAAAGATGGCTACAATCTTAGTCTTCTGCTCATGCGCACCTTTTAAGCTTCTAAGAATGAGTCCATGCAGGAGAAGAAAAGGAAAGAAATAGAAATTGTTTGAACTCAAGAGATTTCAAACCTTGGAAAGACCATCAGTAAGGGACATGATTCGAGCCCCAGCGGGTGGAATAAGGGGTTCAGGAACCTACATTGATAAAAGATACTGACAAGTGTTTTCACGTATAAAAATATAGTATGCATAGAAATGAAGTGTATCAACCGGGTAACAGTTGAGAATCCACCTTGAAGATTGCACCACCTCTCCTGTTACAGAGAAATGACAACGTGAGCTATTTCCTCATAACCAAGAAAAGAAGGGACACAAAAAAGTCAAACAACAAGCAGTGAGTATCCAAATACATATCTAGAGAAAAACATGACTACTGTTTGACTTACCCTCCCAGCTTCTTCCACTTCCTTCCTCCATATAAATAGTTTACACGCTCAGCTAGCTCTCGTGTCAACTCCAGATGTTGCTTCTGATCCTCTCCAACAGGGACAAGATCAGACTGCAGAAAGATGATAGGAAACATCAGATCCACACATATTTACACACACTTACAGGATTTGTGAAAAATTGTGCTGGGGACTGCAATGGCATTAGCAAGCTCCACCAGGCACCAAGGATAACCCCAAGATTTATTGAATACTGAATGCAACAAATCAAGCTCCTTGTTCATAAAAAATAAATCTGACGCATATCGACTAGGTTTAGTGAAGTATGGAGATGGAAACCACCTGGTACAGAAGAATATCAGCAGCCATTAGCACAGGATAGGTTAGAAGGGCAACACCCACATTTTCACCCCCCTGCATAGAGGAGAAATATATATTAGAAACCACCAGTGTAGACATTGAAAAAACAGTCAGGTACGAGAAAGTGCTAAAGGTTTTAAGTGTGAGGGCAAGGAGTTACAATGTTTCTGTAACAGATAGGACAAAAACAGCAACCATCTGTATGGATTTTCACTTCATTGGGAAAAAAAGATTCATTCCATTTTTTTGGTTCCTATCTCAGACGTAGCTATATGCACCGGCTATTTCAACAATTTGATGAAGTGTTGACCTCTGAAATGAGAAAAATAAGAACCCCGAAGCAGGCATACATGTTTCTGCTAGAGATAGGGGTTCCAAAGGCGTATCCATTAAAGCATGCTTGTAAAAAATATATTTGAAGCATTCATATGGTAGTCGGTATGCATACTGGGTTATACGACTTGCACAAAATTTGACCTATAAATAAAGTTGAGATCTTTAAATCAAATTATAGGATGTTTTATTGCTGTGGCAAAGACAGCTTTACATTTAGTCCAAATTCATAAGAGATGTTACCATCAAAATGATGTTTGATTAATTTTGCTTATAGGAAACAGTAAAGATATACCAAACAATATATTGACTACTAACTGCATAAAATAAAGGAAGTGATCTATAAGACAGAGAGGATGATCAGGTAACTGAAATAAGTGTGTAAACAACAAGATTTTATGCGGCATTAAAGGTTGTAAGCACCAAGAAGCAAGCAGCAAACTCATGTCGAGTCAAAGTGTAAATCTGCAGATAAAAGTAGGCATCATATTCACATAAATACATTTATATTGAACCCAATGACATCAACGGCACTTGCAAAGAAAGAAAAATCAACAATTATCTTTCGCCACTTATAGAAGTTCTCCCAAGGTTGTGTATTCATTCTTGATATCAAATATACCTACTATTAGTTTATCCAAAACATCCTTGGTTGAGTTCATACTTATAGCATAAACCACCTCAGAAGTGTAGTTCAACATCCACCTTTTACACGTGCAGCATCAAATTACAGTTTACAAGATGATAAGGTTAAAATAGAATTCCTTCAACAGATTTGATGAGTTAAATCTGTCTAATCCTAAAAAGCAGAAATTAAGATATTGAAAGATCGACACACTGTGGAGGCTGCATACAGCAATGACGCACCGCCTTCCGTGATTTCTCTTTAAATTGAATCATTCTATTGAGCCAACCAATAGGTGTTGCAGAACTCAAAAGCCACATCAACTCGACATGGGCACGAACATGAGACTGCACAAAGACCGAAGCCTGGAATCGAAGTTGCAGTAATCAGGATGCAAGGGATAGGCTACAAAGAAATATGTATTTTTTTTTTTGGCATTGGTAAAGTACAAACAAATATACATGTTAGGGAAGATAAAGAGCACACCTTAGAAGGATCCACGCCACATGCTAGATAAATAGCAGCTGTATCCCTTGTTGCCCTTAGCAATTGCTGTGAGTCATATTGCAAAGTTATCTGGAAACATCTGAAACAATATTACCTTCACCAAGGAGGAGGAATTCATTAAGCAATGAAATTAAAACAAAACTCTAATCTTTGAGAATTTTTCCCAGATGGAATAAGTCTCAAATATAAAGTAAAAGAAAACAGTGGAGGACAAATGGTATCAAGTTCCACCAGAAGATTTAACTACCACATTTATTAACTAATGTCACAAGTTCAAGAGGGTTGTTTTCTTGTTAACCTTTTCATCTCAACTATATCCTTGGACCCTCACATGCAGCGGGAATTTTGGGGCTGGAATTGTGCATATGCACATAAGCAAATGAATGGATATCAGCATGGCATAATATTCTCTGTACTATTACCGATCAGTAAAAATCATACAAAGGGACCTCTTAGTCTTACTTATCTTGTCTCAAGTGCTAATCAAATGGAAGAAGCAAGATTTACCAGTACCGAGATTGCATGCGTCATCACTTTCTAGTGAATCAAATGCAGAAAAATCATTAAATTCTTACAACTCTTTTGGGGGGATTAAACTAACAAGTTCAAGCAACTATTATTTAGTTGGATGTATGGAGTGAAATTAAAACCATTAAAATTTAAGTCTTTAATAACAGCATCTTTGACTAATAGTGCTTGGAGTCGTGGGTGTTTCGCTTGTAATGTCTTGTTCTTGGAGATTTGGTGAGGTTCGTTGTTTCGGGTAGATCGATTTTAGTACTATTTTGTGGTAGTCTTATTTCTATTATTATGTGTTGCTTGGTCACTATCTATTGTTTTGTTTTCTTGTCTTTTCTAGACTTTTTTGTCTTGAGCCGAGGGTCCATCGGAAACAGCCTCTCTACCTCTTTTTTGAGATAGTAGTATGACTGCGTACATTTTCCCCTCCCTAGACCCCACTTTTGTGGGAATATATTGGTTGTTGTTGTAATAACAACATTTATGTATCACCCTTTACTAATTATCCATCAAGAAAAGGAAGAACTGATGATTCCAAACTTCTGACACTCCTCTCAGCACAATTAGCACATTTTCTTTCTACCCTTAAATTCCCAATGACTTTTATACTTACCTATTGTTACAATATCAAAAATATGTGTGGACACTTGTCTTGAAAACAAATAGCTAGTACATGTCAGATTTAAGCTGGTGCTTTCAGAAATTTGGACAAATGGAAAATAAAGCTCAATAGCTCTTGAAAGTTATTGTTAAGACAATAATTAAATAAATAAAAGTATGTCTTCTCTAATAGCTTAATCTTTTAGATGAGATGGTCACACTTTAATATGGTATTAACCACAGACCTATCAATCCTTGTTATTGTGTTTCTCAATGCTCATTATATTAACCATGTTCCAGACAGGCAGGAAGTGTTAACTCGCACTTTTGTGGCTGGAATGAATTGTAGTCTCTTATATGGTCTTGGGAAATTCTCCATTCCATTTCTTCACATGGGATAAGAGTTCGAACCCATCTATCCTCATTGTTGTGTTTCTCAATGTTGGGTCGTTGTATTATGTTATTCACATTCTAGTTGTCCAGTACTGAGCGCGTGAGAGTGTTAAATCCCACATTGATTGAAAGTATGGATTGTGGTATATCTTTCCTTCTTTTTTTTTAATGATAGGTAAATAATATTACATAAAATCGGTCATCAAAAATAATATCACATAAAATATTTGCAGTAAGCTGGTGCAAATGGAGTGTGGGTCTCCTTATCCGGTCTTGGTCAACCTTTCCTTCATGAGCTAGCTTTTGGGTTGAGTTAGGTCAAAAAGTTCATTTCTTTACATGGTACCATAGCAATGAAGACTGTTTGAAGTGGACAGGGAACACACAAGGCCAGTTTTCAGTATAGTCTGCATACAGTGAATTCAACACAACAAACAACCGATTTGGTTGTTGGCCCTCAAAGATGATATGAAAAGTTAAAATCCCATGTAAAGCTACTTGCTTCAATTGGCTGTTGGCAAGAAATGTTGTATTGACACAAGACAACCTCAGCAAGAGAGGCTATCACATATGCTCAACATGTTACCTATGAGGGGAGGAGGTCGAGACAATCAGCCATCTCTTTTTACACCTCCGAATCACTAATCAGCTCTGGAATATTTCATAAACTTGAGGGGAAATCAAGTGGGCATGCCAAGAAAGATAATTGAAGTTCTGGCTAGTTGGGACAGTAAGGGTAGATTATCCGGCCAGAAAGACAGATAAAGGACTGTCTATGCTTGCATTTGGTGGACAATTTGGAGAGAAAGAAATCAGAGGTGCTTTAAAGACAAATGCAGCTCTAAACAGAAGCTGAAGATGAAATGTCTTTCCTTTTAATTTTTGGTGTAAACATCAGTGCTTAGAAAACTCTGAAGATATTTTTGATGTCTTAGATTGCCTATGAGTTAGACATGGACTGGAAGTCCCCATGTATTCTGCTATGTAAATTTGGATGATTTCTCTCATTTTCTCGGTTATTTTTGTAACATGGATACAAAACATTACCTTCTCAACAAAAAGGAGTCCAACAATCAAGATTGCCAGTTAAAATCCTAAACAGACTAACTTCCAATTGTAAGTGACTGAACAATGATGAAAGATTAATGCACTTTATGTTAAAATTCGAGAACTGAATACTGGCTTAGCAAATTACACAGATTATCACAACGATATTACAAAACGGAGTACAGATATTGATTAAATTAATATAAGGAAAGGAATGAGGCCAACTATTACTTGATAATGCAAGTTGATATATATCTTCCACAAAATGCAAAATGGCACGAGAAAATTACAAAGAAACAACATATGACCAAGGAAATAGCCTGGAGAGTTTGAACGGTACCGCATGAAGGTCCACAATGAAGAAGAATGTCTCATATGTATCCTGAAAAGAGAAAACTCGTCAGTGAAAGAATGATTCAAATCTAGATTGAAATTTATGAAAAAGAAAATATAATAATATTTCTCACAGAAATAGAAAAAGATTAACAGTAGATCTCTTTTCTTTTTTGTAAAATGATAGCAAGTCTTTTAATACATCTTATATGTTACAGCAGCTGTGATTTCCAATCAACTGAATACTAGCATTTAAGGGTTTTCCAGAATTCTTTGAAAATATGCCATTTAATAGAGTATTCGAATAATTAGAAGAAGAACCCAAACAACAACAGGAAGCTGTAGCATATATGTGTGATAACATCCACTGTTTCCTCATCAGACTGTGTTGGCAATTGGAGTTCACCCATTCTATTCAAAAACCTGACTGAGGCATCAACATTCAGACAAAATACAGACAAAAAGAAATCAGCAGCTATTCGCGAGTTGATAGACCTGCTAGCATTTAACTTCGAAGCTTAGACATTGCCCATCAGAATTGATGGGAAATGCACAGTAACATATCGCAAGAAGATGTCAATGAATGATGACTAAGAAGTGCAATTCGACGATGTTCATTTAACAGAATTTCCAGGCTGATACTGGCCTCCATTGTGAAACAGATAATAGTGCAGAAATGATATTCAAATTAGTCACAGAAATTTGGAGGTCTTAGATGATATATAAATTTTCAATAAGGTGTAAAAGAATTTGACTACACCGAGAGAGATCCGCAAATCTTTTGAACACAAGAAGTTCTTGAGCAAAAGCTAACCCAAGCATCATTCAACATGCTATATTAGTAGGACGCATTTGCACCTTCGGTTCAGATTGCAAAACAGAACATCAATACGATATTCACAGCTATAAATAAGAAGACAGCAACAAAAATAGCGAATCTTAATTGCTAGGAGTATGTTGTAAATAAGTTAAAATTTCGTTTTACATGGACTCTTTCCCCACACTAAGTAAAAGAAATATGACAAAGAAGCCAACCTGCAAGCGTATCCAGTTCTTTATGGCACCAAGGTAATTCCCCAGATGTATCGAACCTGTAGGCTGAACACCGGAGACTATTCTCTTCCTGTTTAAAGAAAAAAGAAAGAACAAAAGTGCAACGCTTTCTGATCACAAAAATCATAAACTACACACTGTTCTAATCACAAATATCATAAAACTATTATGGTGATCTGAACTTTCAAATAACCAGCCAAGTGTGTAGTACTTCACGTAAATGTCTTTTTTTAAAATCACTCATATGCAAGGTTCAGATGATGCCTCGTGGGACCATAAACCACAAGCATTATATTTCTCCATATCTTGAGCCATGCCCAACGACTTCATAACTTCTTGATGAAGATGTTCATTGTTAGAATCTTTTATTTCCACGAGTTAACTAGGTCTTAAATAGATTGCATAGAAAAACATTGCAAAAGCTTCGATTTCGTAAGTACTTATATGTGGATAAACAGCTAAGCAGTGCAGCACAAAAGATTAAAACACAACTAACTTGACAATTTACATGTCAATTAAGAGTTTGTATGAATGAATTAACTATTTAATTACCAAGCTTTCAAATTGAAATGCTTGAAGAAAACAATGAAATATCTGGATTTTTGTCCAGTTAAAAAATTTATCTCTCTCAGCTTCATTACATAAAGTAGCAACTAAATGACAATCGGGTTATTGAATCAACATGTCCATTAACAATCAAGATATCAAATTGAAATGCTTGAAGATGCAAGTAAAAACGGTAGCCCGTGAACTAAAGCTCCTGCTATGCGGGGAGTCGGAGAAAAGGTCGGGCGGAGCACAAGGGTTTATTGTACACAACCTTACCTTGTATTTCTGCAAGAGACTGTTTTCAATTCTTGAACACGTGACCTCAAATACATTGAGTTTTTTTGTCCAATAAAATTTTTCTTTCACATTTGTATTACACAAAGTAGCAAGTTAATCACAATCGAACTACTCCCCCATGCACTTCTACTTGTCTACTATATTAAAAATAGATGTATACTTTTTTACTTGTCCAGTTTAGAAAACCAAAACATAATTTATCACTTAGTTCCTAATTTACCTTCATTATTAAATACAGTAATTTTCCAATGCACTTTGCAAAATATTAAATTTATTATATTTAAAAGGCGACATACAAAAGACATAATACATAAACAAACACTAAAACTTGATCTCAACAAGCAAATAAGCACTCCAACTTTGAGAGTGCACATCTAAACTTGGTCTCAACTGGCAACTAAACTAAACAGTCTAATTGTGTCTCGTGGACACCTGACACTAACATAGCACATAAATTTTAGAGGTGTTTAAATGATCATTTTATAAGTTAGAGTATTTAACTGATATAATGCAGACGGGCTGAGGTGTGTAGACATGCGTAGTGGCAAGTCCAAGATTTTCACTAAGGGAGGTCGAAAAATAAAAGTGTAGCACATGAGATTTGAGCTTGGGACCTCAAGATGAAATTTGAACTCCCTAAACTACCGAGCCCGCCTCTAGTCTTTTGATACACACTAAAATTTTAAAAAATACCTTGTAATTTTTTGCCGAGGGGGTTCAGCCCTCCTCGATATACCGCTCGATGTGCATAATTAAAGTTGGAGTGCTTACTCAGTTTCAAAAAGAAAAAATCTAGAGCGCTTAGTTGCCTGCTGAGGCTAAATTTGAGTGTTTATTTATGTATTATATCTATCCTAAAATTGTGATTCTATTTATTGTCCAGATGTGTTAAGTCAATACTCAACAAGTAAAAATGAACCGTGTGAGTAATTTGTAAAGAAATCCAATTTACAAAAATCGAGCTGCATTACTTTACGGTGCTTGAAGAAGACTCGGAGTTCACAGTTTCAGATGCAGCTACATTGCAAAGGCACCGGAAATCTCGAACGGCTTGTTGACGAATTAGCCGTGGTCTTCTCAATCCGCAAGACCTGGTAAATTTTCCATAAACAGAAACAAAATTGAATATAATTAATGGATAAACGGAAAATCAACAGAGAAGCAGAGAGAGAAAGAGAGAGAGAGAGAGAGAGGTGAATACGTTGAAGAGGCGAAGCGAGGAGCAGAGCAGATGACCATACTGAAGTGAGAGAGAAGAGAACGACCCATTGGAGCAAAGCAAAATATGGATGAGATGGTGGGACACTATGAATAACATAGGGGGGAGGGAAAAAGAATAACATGGAAAAAAAGGAATAAGAGGCTGTTTGGATGGCTTATTTTGAATGTTTTTGTTTGTTTTTTTATTTTTATATTTGTTAGTGTTAGTCTGTGAATGTTTTTGATACGTACAATCAAATTTGTTGCAACCGAGATTTTACGAGTCCGTTGGTGACGATCCGTTAGAGGAAATGTGGTCCTTTAGAAGGATAGGATTAGGAATTTAAAAAGAAAAAAGATATTGTGACTGCTGGGGGCACTTGTTCGGGGATATTGGGGATTAGTTAATGAAAATGGATGATAATAAATATCATATTTTGTGTTTGACATATGATTATGAGAATTAAATAAAGCAATCAATACGGAAAAAGTGGTAATGATCCATTATAGGCTTCCTCTATAATTAATTATATTCTAAAAGTGGACAATCAAAATTTAACCACTTGAACAAAAATATATATTTTTTTTATATTCTATCCCTTCTCTAAATTAACGGTGTCAATTGGCCGGGTTTACTCGAAAAATCGGCCCAAAATAACAGGATGGCCCGGTTTGGTTCCGGGCCGGTCCATGGGCCTGTTTGGCCATTTTTTGTCCGGAATGGACCGGCCCGGTATTTTAAATTTTTTTAAATATATTTTCTTAATATATAGTATATATTTATAGCATATTTAGTATATGTCATTAGTATATATTCTTAATATGTTTAGTATATATCATTAGTTTATAAATATATCGTTAGTATATTAGATATATCTAGGTTAAGCGAAAAAAATAGTTATAAATTGGTGAAACATCAAACGGTCATAAGTTTGAGCTCCGATGTCCGTTTTAGACGATATTTTTTTATTTGACATATTTTTTCGAGATCTATCCATCCAAATAGCACTTTTTTCCGATTCAATGCCCAAATCATAATTAGTTTCGTGATAATTCGTTCTAATATATCTTTAATATATAATACATACCTCTAGTATATTTCATATATATCGTTAGTAAGTTAACCTATTTAGTATATATCGTTACTCGTTAGTTTTCATTTTTATATGTAAATATTATTAATAACTCTTGTATATTCGTACTAATTTTAAATTTAAGTTATATAAATATATATTTGTAGTAACTAAACGCGTTTAATTTTATTTTTTGTAAAACGAAACCACTATTCACAACGGTTCGAATCGAATACTGTTCACATGGGTTGGGTCGGTCCGGATCAAGCATTTTGGAGTGGATTGGACCGGCCCATTTTGACCCGGCCTGGAACAGAGGCAAACCAGCTCGAACCGGAACCCTGCCGATCCCTAAATCACTTGGTTAGGACAGGAGCGGCCCGGCCCAGGTGTCACCCATAACTATAAGTAACCTTCTTCATCATAACTTTCTTCTTCTTCTTTCTCTATAATTAACTAAAATCAAATAACTGTCTTTATTAAAGATTATCAATATTTATTGAAGGTCAAGAAGGGCATCATTAGACATATATGGAGGGAGTGGCAAGCCCAATAATTTGATAAAGGGCTCTTAATAGCCAATATTTAACCTCTATATATAACATAATTTTTTGAGAAAGTATATGCTTATAATCATTCTTCAAAATAGGTAGCTCCGCCCATGTATGGAGGGAGTGAGGACCAATGTGCTGATTTTCTAATAAATGATGAAAAATCATAATATAATTATAAAAAGTCTTTAATACTATTCTGGATCAATAGGGACATCCCAAAAAAATTGAAACGATACAAAAAAATTAAAATGGCCTCTGCCCAAGATAACACCCACAGATTGAGAAATGGACCAATGCACTTAATTAAGGACATGAACTTTTTTCTCCTAGCAGATTTAAGTTGTGCTACTTATGGACACTTTTAATAACTTTTTTTAGTTTGTTGTGTTTTTTCTTTTTGGCCATTGTACCAAATATTAACAAGTCCATCCAAAGGTCGACACACTATGTTTTTGCAAAGGAAATTTATCAGTTAGTTGCATATAATAATTAGGCACCTTCATGAAGGGTCATATCTGCTGAGACTGGAGTATGATATTTAATTTATCAAGCACATATCATAATTCATAAAGATATAATGTTATTTAATTACTAGTAGGTAAGAGTTATTTGTTGACAGTAATACATTTGGTTTTATACCATAGTCTGAGTTCACTCTGAAAAGGAGGTTTTAAATTGGTTTTAAGGAATTTAATTAACTTTCTGTGCTTTTCTTAGCAGGTGTGGTGGCTGTCTTTCAAGAAAACCTGAGAGTTACGTTCCTAAGTACAAAATAATTTAATTTACACTTCTCATTTTATTCTCAATTAGAAATTTTCATAGACAAATGGCGTGTTAATTAAGCCTAAGTTATGTTTTAAAACTTGTTTTATAGCTATACAAATATTACAATACACTTAAGATTATGTGATCTCAATTTTTTTATTTTCTCAAAGAGATTCACTTACACGAATTAAAACAAACATAATATTATTAAATTTATTTTGTATTATATAAAATATGTTTACACTATCAAGATATAGCATTTTAATCTACTACGCAAGCTTATGAAATCTTATTTGGATATATAGATGGAGTTATGTGACCTGTAGTCTTGTGGTTGGTGATCAATTTAACCACTAGGCAAAAAATCATTTGTCCAAATTTAAAATATTAGGTTAGGGATATTTGTATTCGTAGCTTCCAGGAAACATGCAATTAATGGGTGTCAAATCTAACTCCAATAAATATATACCCTCTTAGTATTGTGTCCATTCGAATATGTATACATGGTTAAAACAATGTGGCATTTTCTTAACTACCTTTATTAATTTACTTTATCTATTCTTAGTTCGTTAACTAATGATTATATTATAAGAAATATTTAACTGTTATTATATATACACTGCCCCCTCCCCCTTCCCCCTATATATATATATATATATGGCTGCAGTGTTTTTTTTCTCTCGTATTTTTCTATCTTCAAAGAGTGTCTGCATTGATCTATTTATAAGCTTGAACTGACTTCAAATGTCTATTCATTTTCGAACTTTAATTGGACCTATAAATTGTATTTAAGAATCTTTTGGTACAATTATAGACCTTATCCTTTCATGTCAACAGATATTTTTTTTTATTTTTTTTCACCTACTTCATGTGGTGTTTGTATTATGTATGTAAATTCTGCAAGTTACTGAATTAAAACTCATCCCTGAATCATAGTTGTCAAATCATTTAAAAGATGATTATAGATAATTTAACAACATTAATTAATAATAATCTAAAACAAATTATATACTGTTAAATTACATCAATACCGTGAAAATGATTATACAATCATTGTATGAAACCTATATCGGTATTTATTTAGTAGGGAATATACTAAGGTTCGAGAAGGGATAATAGAATATTAAGGATGTCAAAAAGGATTGAGGATTTGGACCGATTCATAGGTGGGTAAATATGGGTGAAGGTAGTTGGATATACTCCTGATGATCATTAAAGAATATACCTAATAAAATATTTCATCCATTTTATAAGTTTATTTTGAATTTTGCATGTCCCTAATTAAATAAGGATTGATATAAATATTTTATTATAATATTATATACATAATATATATACATACCAAGAATATATACTATATATACTAAAGATGTACTAAATATACTTAAGAATATATACTAATGATATATACTACTAACGATATATACAAAATATACTAGAGCTATCTATTATATAATAAGGATATATATATACTAACAATATATACAAAATATACTAGAGGTATATACTATA
>JBDJHY010000014.1:15683670-15696371 GCA_039654485.1 Withania somnifera | reverse complement strand
GAAGCATTTTATCTCTCTCTCTCTCTCTCTCTCTCTCTCTCTCTCTCTCTCTCTCTCTCTCTAGACACTAGAATCATTTCATCTCTGATACTGACAAATGTATGTAACTCTTAGATCATGTAGCACCATGGAGAAGCTGGAAAGATTTTAAAGGAACTTTCCTGTGATTCGACTGGATTAAGTGCTGAGATGGGCTTGGGGTTAAAGATTTGAGGGTTTTCAATGAGGCCCTACTAGGAAAATGAATATGGAGGTTTGGGAGAGAGGAACATGCTTTCTGGAAAGAGGTGATAGCGGAGGGCTTGGAGGATTAAAAAGGTAACCATGCCTTATGATTGGGCAGTGTGGAGGAATATAATGAAGGGATGGAAGAGTTCACTACATCAGAAAAAAAAGGGATGGAAGAGTTTAGCAACCATGTGTCTTTTAGGATAGGGGAAGGAAAAAGGGTAAGCTTTTAAGGATATAGGTGGTGCAAGGACAGCATTTTGAGGCTTTCTTTTCATGACATTACAAAATTTCATGTCAAAAGGGGATGATAGTCCAATGAGTGCGTAAGGTAAAAGATGGAGAGCTTTTTTGGGGTAGAAGTTTTAAGAGGAACTTGCAAGACAAGGGAAGTGCCAGAATTCCATAGTTGAGTTGCTTCATAAACAAAGAATATCACAGGATAATAATGGAGGGTGAGGTTGGGGAACAACAGAGCATTTTCTTTTAGTCTTTCTATGAGAAGATTTTGGCAATGGCAATGGACCGTGTTGCATTTCCACATTAATCGATTTGGGTCCCAAAGGATTCGAGAAAACTGTGTTCCTTCACTTTGCTAGCAACAAAGGGGTGATTTTGACTGCTGAAAATTTGAGGAGGAAGGTTTCATGCAATAGTTCATATTTTATATGTAAGGGTTCGGACGTAGATGTTGACCATCTTCTACTTCATTGTTGGGTATCCTCAAGGTTGTGAATGGGGAATCTTATTGTTGGTTTGGAATACTTATGGTTATTGCAGACAATGTGAAAGAATTAATATTCGGTTGGAATTGCGGTAGGTGGAAGAGAAGCTGTAGGGCATGGAATGTTGCTCCACTAGCTTTGATATAAGTCATTCGGAGAGAGAAACAAGATAGCTTTTGAAGCTGCTGAGATGAACTTTGTACTATTGAGGAATCACATCTCATCCCTTAATTTCTTTTTGCCGCACTTATCAGATTCATTTATGTATAGAAGACTGGGTGTCATTCATAAAGAACCATTTTTTCTTTTTGTTACTTAAAAAAAAAAACTCTAGATGGTATAGCTGCGGAGTAATATCGTAAGCTTGCATCCAGTTTGTACTGGTCAATTCTTTTCCGCAGCTAATTTCACGGTATGTTTGTTATTTGATGCCAAATTAGTATGTAAGCTTCTTTTTTTTCAGCTCAACAACTGTTTCAGAGTTCAGATTTCTTGGCAGCAAATGTCAACTCATGTGAGTTTGGGTAGTTTAACATCCTTCACAGTGTCTTATATGCTTTATTTCACTTCCAGGAGTCGTTTTATTTCCCTAAGCCACTCTTCCTTTGCGAGTCATTCAGCCTAATTTTATTGCTTCGATTGAAAGAGCATTGAGGCAAGTTGATGCTCCTTACACGATCGGTGTGGTAGGTGGATGCCTAATGGCACTGGCGTTTTATTCTCTTCCCCTAGAATTTGTTTCTCATTGAGTTTTGAGTGGGATTGCTGGTAAAAATTTATTCCAGATTCGAGTTTACAGGGATCCAAATAATGGGAGGATAAAATTTGCAACCACCAGTACAACTGCTGAGGTATGGAATTTGGATCCTCCGTTTTTCTTGATAGTTATTTTTGTGGATGCCTAGTCAAATTCATTACATTTCCTACAAACTGTTTGAAATGTTTCGGAGTGTTAATAAGTAGACAAGAATCTCGACTCTTCTGAAGAAGAAGAAATTTCATGTGGGTATTGTGACATTGCATCTTGTTACTAGATTTTTTTGCAGACCCCTTTATTTCCTGTGGCTGGTATAACTTTGAAGGATTTCTGGTTTTAGGAAGTATTTCTAGTTCTGCTTAATCTAAATTAGAACGTTTAGGAGCTTTCTGTTTTAGTTTATTTGAAATAAGACATTTTCTATAAGCAGATTGAATCTGTATTGTCAACTTTTTTTGTGGTATTACATCCTTTTTCTGGTGAAGTTGAAACTTATGAGGTGCATACAGTTTCTCAATGGCAAGTTCAAAATGCTAAAAACAGTGTCTAATTCTAATGTTACAGGTTCAGTTTTACCTGGTCAAGAACCGGCGTCAATGCATTACTGATTTGAATGATTTCAGCTTTCTACACATAAGACATAATGATACAATTATTTTTGTCACTTATGTTTGATAAAATTCTTTTCATTCTTTTAAGTGAGCAGCACAAAAGTAGCATGGTTGTTTGCTGTATTTATCTTTGAAACATGACAATGATACAATTAAGATCTTAAAAAAACATACTGTATCCTGTACATGATGTTTGGTCGTCAAATTGATTTTGATTAAAATCTTCTTTGTGATTTTATGGTGGGCGTCTTGTGGGTAATATTTAAGCCTATGTACTTGGCGCCCAATGACAAATTACTCATAAATTTGAAGTTGATGTTTATTTGCGCAATTCAATTCCAGATCATTGACACTATGGGATGATGTTTGATACAAGCCTAACTTTCCCAGAAGAATTATTACTTTTCTAATACCAATATATTTTCAAGTTGACTTCTTGATTATGCGTGTCAAATTGGCATGCAATGAGAGTATATGCGTTGTACAGTGAGTTGGTTTATTTATGTTTCAACAACACATAGAAAGATGGCTAATTGTATAGCTATGTTTATACTGTTTTAGATTAGGCAATACCGGCACTATGAGGATGGTTCAGTGAATGTTGTAACTCGTGGGCAACAGCGTTTTCGTTTGAGGCGCCGCTGGATGGATGTGGAGGGATCAGTAAGTGTACGACTAAGACTAATATATTTATTTAAGAAAAGGTATCCTTAATTCTTAAATCCTCTTAAGTTCATGTCCCTTGAAACTTTTTGTCTAGCCTTGTGGGGAGATACAAATCATCAAAGAAGATTCGCCAGTGAGAACACCCAGGGATGCTGTTGGTAGATTGGCACCGTTAAGTATCGTCCGATCTGGTGTACATGCTCAAGTACCACCGATCAATCACTCTCAGGTTGATCAACATGTCTTTGGGAATGAAAATGATTCGGATGCAATGTCAGAGGAAAGTTTTGAGAGTGAACTTTCACCCACCGAAAGGAGGTTGCACCAGTCTGCTCTTGTTTCTTGTGATATGCTTGACAACTCGATGAGCAGCGACGATGAGAAAATTGAGCAGCAATCTCGGATCCGACCTGCAAGATCTCCTTTTGATTTTTTTAGGTCATTCAGCACGGGGAAAAACAGAGAGGCTGGTGGTGTAAGGCTTGCTTTAGGGAAAAGGTCTATGCCAACTCATAGGACTTGGAAAAAGCACTCTTTAAACCAGTTTCGTGAAGTTCCAAGGGCCTTCTGGCCCAGTTGGGTTTACCATATGTACGATTCATATTCTCTTGCTCAAAGGGCAGCAGGTCATGTGGTCTTTACTTTCTCCTATAAGAAAATTATGGATGATGAATGTTCCAAATTTGATCACACTAGTTTGGACTTTTTTATATCTGAACTTATGACATTGAAATGTTGGTGAAAAGATCCTTCCTCCCTTTTCTCCTCGTAAAATTGATTTAGAAAAAACTCCAATTCAAGTTGGGTATATTGAATCGAAATTTACATCATGCTACATGTGATTTATGCGATTCCTGTGTTGTCTTCTCCATCTTTCCATACAAGGGACTTATCTTTGCTTAACACTGAGCTAGCAACTTGCCTAAGATGGTAATTGCCCGACTTCTTAACTACTATCATGGCTAGACTAATCCATACAAATCTGAACTATTTTTACTCTGTTAGTCTCTGTATTTTTGGTCTCAATTGCATTTTGATAGCTTTTATTGGTGTTTCTTGTCTTTGATTTGAGTGGATCCTTTGAGTTAGAAGTTAGATTCTCTGTGGAATTGAGATGGTTTGAGTAAAATTGAGTTGAAATTTTGCAGGCCGATGGAAACAGATAGTCAGGGCACCAAGCATGGACAGTTATGTAAAGAAGCCAGATCTTCTTTCATTTCATATTGCAAGTAAGATGCCGGTTTCTGAATCAATAAGGCAAGAGCTTTTGGAGATAGATGGAATATCATATAGATTGAGACGGGAAATCGAATTGCTCGAGAGTTTTGATTGTGTGAGATGTAGAACCTGTGAGGTAATGCAGATGCTAATCTGCTTTCTTAAATTACTGATATTGTTATTGTGTCACTATTTCTTACACTTTTACCCTTCTCATGGATCCTAATTGCGATTCAGAAAACAAAGCTAACACTATCCTGCTGTTTTAAACAAGTTGAATGCTATGTCACTAATTGTTATATTTCCTTCTCGTAGACTCTAATTGCCAGACGGAGCGATATGTTGGTGATGTCTAGTGAGGGTCCTCTTGGTGCTTATGTTAATCCACATGGTTTTGTACATGAGATAATGACACTATATAAAGCAAATGGGTTGGCTATTATTGGAAATCCTGTTGAAGAATACAGCTGGTTTCCTGGGTAAGTTGTTTTCAGTTGGCTGATTTTTACAGTCTGCTACGTCTTGTGTCAGTTATTTCCACAACTGGACTTTATTTGACCAGAATTCATGGTTAATTAGATGTTTCTAATCCACTCCAATCGATGGGGGCACTTTGACTTCTTCACTGTCCAACATCTATTCTGAGGGAAAGCATAGCGTTAACCTGGAATTGGAACTATTTCCATTCGACGTACTTTGTGGTTTATTTTTTTACTTCTTGTTCGCTCATCTGGAATATGAGGAAGTAGTCAGCTTCCTGCATTTATTGGAAATCGGTGTCACTGAACATCTATAATAGAGTGATCTATCAATTGCGATATCCTGAAATCTTGGTTTCTGGAGATTTGATAACTAAAAAGTGATTTTTATTGTAGGTATGCCTGGTCAATTGCTGAATGTTCCACTTGTGAAACTCAATTGGGATGGCTTTTTACTGCTACAAAGAAGAAAATTAAACCCAGATCATTTTGGGGGATTCGGAGTTCCCAAGTTGCTGATGATTCACGTTGAGGCTATGACGTATTTTCTTGGAGCTATGCAAGCTGTTTTAGAGTTTTGTACTTCGATAATAGCTGTTTCCTAGCTAATCTGAGTTGTAAAATTTCATTTTCTTGGTTGTATTAGAGCTCTGTCTGGGTAAAAGTTACTTTGACTTGACATGACTCTTTTAGTAGATTGCGCGATGTACTTTCCAATTTGATCAATTTTATAAGAAAAAAATGAGGGTAATATAGGGCGTGTTGGGATATTAATTCTCTCATGCTTGGGTTAAATTTATAATTGACATTCCAAGTTTATTCCCCATCCCAACCCTCAAACCCCCATTCCATCTCGACTAATATTTTCTTACTTACCAAAATACGAAAATATCTTTTAGAAAATCATTTTCTATAAAGAAGCATTTTTACATCCTAGAGAACATTTCCAAGCAATTTGTTACTAAAGGCTTTTGTTATCTTATTTGCTTTACCTCTTGTTTAGGTCAAATTGGCTTGTTAATGAAATGTTAGTTTTGTTATCTTAGTTGTTTTACCTATTGTTTAGTTTTGGCATGTTAATCAATTCCTGCGTTGCTTTGCAAGAGTTCTTCAAAACATGAAGAAGATCAATTCCAATATCCCGGAGTTACTTGGTGGTAGCCGTACATGAGTCACTCCCCACCCTCTTTTAATATAAATGTGATGTCCAATCCAGTTTGCGTGCACTTTTAACTATTCCACCAGCATCAAGTACTGCCACACACTTATTTGATCCCGAAAATATCTGAATTCTGTTAACTAGATCCTCGAAATATTCTGAAGCTGGGAAACGGAAGCAGCTTGTACCCATCATCAGATGTAGCTAGAGAAGCATCTATGCACACCACAGAACTGTTCATACCAAAATCGACATGGGGTCTCACCTAAATAGAAAGACGCAGCGAGACTAGCAAGGGACTAGGATTGTATTTGCAAGTAGGGGCCCCTTCATACAAACCACAAGTTCCCAGGTAACAAATTTTGTCCATCCACAAACACTTGGGTACCAACTCTCATCAAATTAGCAGCTATCATTCCCACATTAAGCCGCAGGCAGGCAGACACCTACCACCCAAATAAAATTGGTTAGTGGACTGTGGAAAGAATCCGACATAGCAACATAGCCACAATTTTTTTGCACACACTAAAGACCTAAAAAAGACAATTCTGCAACAAAAGAGTGCGACCAATTGCAATATGCATTACCTACAACCCCATAGCCATCAGAGTCTGGACACCACATGCTTGATCAACTGATATTGCTTTGTAAAAAAACGCTTCACTTTTGCACAAAGGTCAGGGGTGGGTATTTCAGCTCTGATACGAACTCTGCATATTCCAGAATATCCTTAAGGACTTATATATTTTTTTTTTTGATAACCATAGTATCCAAGCCAGCTTTCGTGCACCTCGACTAAATCCATGGGATACCTGGGAGGTTACAAAGATGCTGCGGTGAAAGACAATTCTAAGGAACTTGTAAAATGTAGACCAACAAGTAGCAGGTCCATCAAGAGACACCCCCAGAGAAGAGAACATGAAATCAGATACTCCCTCTGTCCCATTTTATGTGGCACATTTTCCTCTTATATATACTTTTTTATAACCATGGTGTCCAGGCCAACTTTCGTGCACCTCGACTAAATTCACGGATAGCTGCCATCTCCCAAGTACCGGGTAACTCTGTCCAGCAAGGCTTAGAAAAAATGCCACTGGACCTTAGGCCTCATGTTTCTTTAACCCACTTCGTTGACTACTAGGCTACCCTAAGGTGCGCACACTCTCCTTTATAGCCTGTCCCAAAAAGAATGTCAAGTAAGAAAAATTTGAGCAATGACCAATACGCAACGAACAAGAGTTGGAAAATTTTGATACTGCTTAAAAAGAGTGGCATGGGCAAGAAACCAACATCCCACCTGAATACCAGCTTCTAAGATGCCCTAGATACTCAAAGATCGAAATAGTGGCAACAGAATAATTAGCAGATGGGTGACAAGAGGGGTTGCTCAAGTGGTACGCACCGTCCACCTCCAACCATAAAGGTTGTGGATTTGAGTCGCACAGGAAGCAAAAAGGTGGGAGCTCCCCGGGAGGGGTTAAAACAAATAAATAATTTTATAATAATAATGATTAGAAGATTAGTAACTTACACATCTTAAGTAACTCCTGCGTTGCTACGTGATAATTGATCTTCTTTGGCTCCAGGTATGCAATACATTGCAAAATGAAGCATATTTTCAGAAGAAAAGCTATTGAGTAGACTTCAGTATGGTGTCTCAAATACTTGTAGAAGCTTCTGACCTGCAAATACTTCATTGAAGGGAATGACAACAGAAGAAAGAACAACCAACCACCGAAGAAATATTGCAATTGCTAGCAAACAAATAAAGGCCTCCTTTGGAAGGAATACCAGGTGAAAAGAATCTTGACCAATTCACTTTGTTTTCAAGTCAAACGCCACCTGCATATCTAGAAACCACCATTTTCCAAGCTAATAGTTTCTAGGACAGCCTTAATTACTTCAATATCCAGTAATCCAAATCAGAGTAGATTTACACTGAGATAAACATCAATTCTTTATTGTGAGGGTTCGAATTGCGAGATACATATTGGACAATATCAACAAATTACGTATCCCCCATCCAAAAGAATATATCCATGAAAGGGGGTGGAGGTGCATGCACTAACAGCCTTACAAGGTACGATTTTATTGGAAACAGTATCAAGACAACTTCAGAATAAGCTTCACTATAGTGTAGAGACATGACGGAGGAGAAGAAAAACCGGTGCTGAAAATTATAATTTCCAGCCATCAAAGGCTCCAAAATGATCATGAATGCACACATAAGGAGTGATAGAGCTAACATATAAAACAACAACAAATTCAACTATACATGTAAGTTGAAAATCATTTCCAGGGAAAACTCGCTGTGAAACATACCCAGTATATTCCCGCAAAATGGGGTCTGAGGGGCAAGAAAAATAGAAATAGAAAATGAGAATGACTACCACTGTTCAAACTCTTTTACACGATGTTAAATTGCAGGGTTCATAATACTACAGAATATCCTGTTTTGGTAGTCTCTGAAAACTAATTATTGTTCAAGCTGTACAATCTTTAACCAATATGTAAATTACTTCCATCCTAGTTCCTGAACTGCCTATAGTATTTCACAATACACTGATGGAAATGGATTTTGCAAATAGCATCTCCAAATGAAAAGAAAAGCCAGCTTGACAAGCACGAAACAGTCTCGCTATTTTTCTTCATTAGTTAGAAAAATAAGCAGGAAGTTGCTCAAAGCACATTCAGGGATATCACATGGCACCCAGGAAAATTAGCAGCCAAACCTGGGTGCCTCAAGAAACAGTCCGCCCATAACAGACAGATGCAAGGTAAAGATTTTTTGCCCATTTCTCCTGCAGCAAGTATAATCAATAGTTAACAACGGAACACGGAGGCAGAAAAAAATGAGAAATGGAGAAGTTTCTGTTAAGAAAAGAATAATTGGTTAACTAAGAAACCTTGACATGAGTGCTAGGAAAAGCAGAAGTACGAAGTGTCTCTTGTGTTTCATCTGCAGGCCTCCTTCTTGGAACACTTAGAACAAAAGCAGCTTGATCCCATGTGGCTGCAGTCGACGTAATCCTGTAACCAACATCCCATCTCCTATGGATCCCTTCACTCGGATAGAGAAAATCTAATTCCACCACCTACAAATTGATTATGGATTACAAATTTGAACACGATGGTAAGTGATCCTAAAAACATTAAAGAGAATCCATGATAAAAACCTGATCAGAGAACCCAGCCCCGCGAGACATAACAATTGCCCATCTACTTCCTGCAGTTGCCATGGAAGTGACATAAAACCCCTCTCTCCATTTTTTGTTTATCCACTTAAATGGAAAAGACTCGCTGACTTTGTATGACTGCTGCAGATACTGTGTACCTGACATTTTACAAACAAACCTAAAGTTTAGCCTGCCTGATTCATGGATGATGGTGAAAATCATGAATAACATGTTATAAGAGTTGCACTGACCCTTTGACATGACAACTAATGAGCTTCCATTATTAGCACCAGCTATGGCACTAATATAATAGTTCTTCTCCCATTGCTCCATAATCCATTCCTATGTTTGACAAATAGAGAGGGAATTAGCTAAAGCCCAAGACGCAAAGGTATAGAAAATATGCAACATATTTAATTTGAATATGCTTCAACATAGACAACTCTTTGGAGCATAACAGACCTTGTGAAGAAATAAAGGTGACAATTCATGAACTTGGGTACTGAACCCAGTTCCAGCATCCATGATTAGGGCCCACAAGTTCGAAGAAGATGCCACACTGCTGATAAATAGTCCGTCTTCATTTCCCTTCTCAATGTGCTGAGCTAGCCTCATATCAGCAACATTATAGTGATACCTGCGAGCCCAAACAATGTCATTGCATTGTTCACAAGCTCAAACCAAAGAGATTTAAAACTGTACATACCTTTGCTTCATTGGGCGACGAGCATTATAAACACTGATCCATTGTGTTGCAGGCATTCCCACACGAACCTTCTTCTTCAGCTGTTCATCATCTTCTTCATCCAATGTCAATCTTCCTCTTTTCTGCCCAACTTGGTATAGAAGCTTCAGAAAATGAAAAAACATGTAAGCAAAGTTCTACTTCTGTAGCTGATTCTTCAACATAAACAGAAGCCTGCAATAAAGATGTATGCAAATGATACCTACCTTCTGTGCACCATCAGTGTTGATTGGCCTGATGTCTGGATTTGGACCTACTACTCCATCAAATAAGGATATATACTTAGCATAGTTAGGCTCCTCGTCAAACTTCAAGTTCACAACATATTCCACAAATTGCCTAAATGGAGCAGGGCAGAAGCAGCAAAGAGTTTCTGGAGAAGATGCCATCTTTTTCTTACAGACAAGGAAACCTTTGTTCTCACCCTAGAAAAAAAAATTGTCACCGGAATGAGACAATTACAAGTAAAATTCACAATTAAGTTGAGAAAAAAGAAAACCTGGTATCCCTGCCAAGGCAGTCGGCCACGAAGAAGAAAGATGAGTGTGTAAGCCAGTGACTCTAAATCATCCCTTCGGCTCCCGGTCCTTCCTAGGTGAGCGTGCACACTAGCATACCTTACAGTTCCTCTGAGGCAACGGTTCTCTTAAAAGTCAGTGGAAGCATATGCAAATAAAGTGTAGCCAAACAAAGAGAGGGGACAAATTAAATTATTGAATATTGTACCTAAAGATATCAGGCCTTTGATCATACTCGACATGTAAGCCAGTAGAAGTATCACGCCACCTTGTTGCTGGAGCGTACAAACAGGTAAATCAGCAAAACAATATTATGCTGAACACCACATGATGAAGATTCCAAAGAGAGAATATAGGAAAGATCAACAATAAATTACTTTTTCCTCTTCCTTTTCTAAGAAACAAATAACTCACCTAATCCAAGGTCAACAAGAAACAATTTTTTCTCATCAGGAGTTCCAGGGGTTCCAAGAAGAAAGTTTTCTGGCTTTACATCCCCATGCACATACCTTCAAAACAATATCCGCCAGACTAACCACATCAGAACAATTAAACGGTGAAAGCCATATTGCCAGAATTTATAATAATCTATCTAAAGATAGAGAACAGCTTCCTATATGTCTTACACTAGAAACTGTTCATCTAAGTGTAATATACTTACCCTCTGGAGTGCAATTTCTCTAGTATGGAGATTGCTTCAATGGCAATGCATGCTACCATTTCAATAGACATCCTAAATGGACAACATAAGAACCAAAGAACTGGCAATGAGGCCCAGAAAACAGCAATATGTTTAAAGATAAGCACTTTCTATAATAGAATGGATGGAGAATAGATCTTACGTGTGGGAATTATTGTTCCAGACATCCCATAAACTAGGACCAAGCATATCCATAACCTGCAATTCGTTACAGGAATTCAGCAGTTCTAACGGAGATTGGAATCAACTGCAACTTCAAACAAATGATAAAATAACTCCAAAACACTGCATATACATACCATAATATAGTAATCACCCTGACGTCCCTTGTAATGTACGCGTGGTATACCATGACTACCACCAAGGGCACTAAAGCAACAGGAAAGACAATCAACTCTTAGAAAGTCTTTAGTGATATCAACAACATAAATAAGATAACAGAAGGAACAACAACCGTTAAATGACCACATACTTGTAGACCTGCCACTCATAAGGTGGTCCATGGTTACAACCTTTGCTGCTTCTATGCTCAAATTTCAAGGCAACCTAGAACAAGAAATAATAATTTGAACATAATAAAGAGAATCATCTCAGCATACAACAAACAAAACAGTAAATAATTGGAGAAGTAATGATGTACCTCTACAGCTCCTGGGCCAGTTCTTTCATGTGGATTAGGTGGGTTAGCACGACGACCTACATACACTTGACCAAATCCTCCCTTACCAAGTTTCCTGTCAATCCTATACGCTGGTGATCCACCGACCTGGATCTATTGGACGCAAAAGGAAACAATTTAATACAACAATTAAGTCAAGTGCTTCAATGCAAAACCAGGAAAAGTAAAATCGAAACCAATCAATAAGATGTCTTCACGCTTACAGGACTAGAGAATTCATAATTTCGGCGACCACAAGCAAAGTTATCAGAGACAAAGTTGGTGAAAAATAACTAACCTTATCGACCCGGACCATACTTGACCTATCCTTCAGTTCCCCAAACAAGACCTCAGAAACAATATCTCACTGAGCAAGACCGACGATAAATTCAAGCGAGTCATACAAAACAACATGTAGAAACTAGCAGTACACCTAACTGTTGTACTTGTAATCCACATTCAAACACTACCTAGCTTTTGGCCATAGATTTTGAAAATTTATCTTCAAATATTTTTCCAGAACTGGTCCAAACCAGTTTTTGGGACTACCGCTCACAAAACTTCATACTTTTTCCAAATAAAATGCACGTTCAAACACAATTTTAAAACACAAATTTTCAAGTTTCAAGTTGCAAGTTTAAAAACTCAAATTTTCAACTAACTCAAAGGTGAGGTAGAGAGGCTATTCCCCATAGATCCCGACATAAGACAATTATCCAAACAAATTCAAAAATGCAAATTTTCAAGTTTCAACTTCAAAAACTTAAATTTTCAACTTCAAAAACTCAAATTTTAGAGTTCATAATCTATTGCCGAACTACATTACTGCAAAAAAAACCTTCACGCATAGCAGACAGATGGTTCAGAAAAATTATACAATAGAGCAGACCCAAAAATCTGCAGCCTCATAAGTTGCAAAGCTCGAACTGAAAATACAACATACCCGTATAGTCCCGCATAGTGGGGTCTGGGAGGGTAGAATACACGCAGTCCATACCACTACCTAAGAGTCAGGTAGAGAAGTTGTTTCCAGAAGACACTCGGCTCACGACAATAATATA
>JBDJHY010000014.1:15639807-15649879 GCA_039654485.1 Withania somnifera | reverse complement strand
TTCCAAACTCGAAGTCGTAACCTCTTGATTATATAATATTAATTTTATCAACTATTCAAAAAGCTAAATTACTCATTTATTTATTATACCTGATTAAGAAAAATTAATTTGTGGAGATATATTAGGAGACATGTAGACTCCCAAAGAGACTTTGAAAACATAGAAAAATTGAAAGTTGAGGTGGACCGTCCAGCTCATCAGAAGAGCGCACTATGGTCAAACACAACCGGATCCTAACAGCCTGATTGAATGGTAGTTTAGGATGCTACGGTACGGTTTGTGTTAATAATATATTTGAATGTTATATAAAATAAACATTATGATATAATAATTATAAAAAAAATTATTTTTTATTATTATCAATTTGATGATATCTCATAATAGAATAATTTTTTTTCCCATAATACATTTACTCAAATAACTATGTTTTTATATCCAATTTTCTTCTTGCTCAATTCTTCTGTTCTTGTGCATTTCATACAATAAAACTAAAAACAAACATACCGTATAATATTATATCGTAGGATACATACATTATGAAATTATCACACCATGTCAAACCGTCATCCAAACACAATGTAAAGGTCAAACATACAACAAACAAGGGGACCAAAGCCAACACAGCATTGAATCATCAATTTTCCATCTTGCAGATTCTTCATCTTCGTATCTTAAAACTCTCAAATTTACTTACCCTTTTGGTTTATTAGACCAAAAACCCATCTTTTTCTTTGATTTTGTATATGGGGTTTGTGAAAATTCTGTTGAAAGATCCAATTTTTGGTCAAATTTGATAGCAGTTTCATAATATTGAAGAAAAAAGATTGGATTTTTTCTTGGATTTTGTATGTGGGGTTTGCTGTTTCTTTATCATTGTTCCTGTTCTTGGATCCACTTTTTTGGTCAATTTGATATAGTAGCAGTTAGTTAACCTTTTTTGGTCAATTTGATATAGTAGCAGTTAATTAACCGTAGCTTGAGTGTTCAGCTTCGATTCTTGTAGTTTCTTAATCATCATTATTTCTTGAAAATCTGAAGAAAAGATTGATATTTTTCCTTGATTTTGTATGTGGGGTTTGTATTTTCTGGTCTTGGATCCCCTTTTTGGTCAATTTGATAGCAGTGATATCATTATAATCTCTTGATTTTGCTGCCCCTTTTGGTTTGTTAGAGGCAAAAGATTGGATTTTTTCCTACTTGGGGTTTGTATTTTCTGTTGTTTGATCCCCTTTTTGGTCAATTTTGTAGAAGTTTCATCATCATAATCTCTTGAATTTATGCCCCTTTTGGTTTGTTAAAGGCAAAAGTTTAGATTTTTTCTTCGATTTTGTACACGGGGTTTGTATTTTCTGCTCTTAGATCCCCTTTTTTGTCAATTTGACAGCAGTTTCATCATTATAGTCTCTTAAACTTACTGCCCCTTTTGGTTTGTTAGAGGAAAGATCCTGTCTTTTTCTTCGATTTTGTATGTGGTGTTTGCTGTTTCGTGCTCATTTTCCTGTTTTTTTATTCCCCTTTTAGTCAACTTGATATAGCAGTTAATTAACCGTACCAGAGGTTTCAGTTTCGAATTTTTATTACCGAATTTGGTTGTATCGATTGGTCAATTTGAAAGGAAAGATGGAGAAAAATTCGAGATCGATGGTGAAGGAGACGGAATATTATGACATTTTGGGGGTCAAACCTACTGCCACTGAATCTGAGATCAAGAAAGCATACTACATTAAGGTATATAGCTATCTTATGTGCATTAACCCGTGATTTATCCAAAGTTACCTTTAATGGGCGAAGTGTAGTTTGCCTAGTTTTTAATGTTTTAATGCGCTATATGAGTCCATGGACCTAAACAACCTTTAAGGCTTTGTCCATTCATGGACAGCGTAGAAACTTTGTATTTGTCCGTTACTTTGGTCATCTGTCTTTTTCCAATTCACTTGGGTTCCGGACTCCCCACAGTACCATTAAATACCTGTATAAGAAGTAAGATTTCTCCATTAAGCAAGTATAATCTTGTTTGTTGCTTATCAAACTATATACACAAAACCTTCTTTTTGTATTGAGGATGCTTGAGCCTCTATTTAAGGCTTCTTTTATACACATTGTCATTTAAAAGTTGAAGAAGACTCGAATAGCATTTATTTTGTTGAACCTCATTTTGTTGTACCTTTTTCCTAGTCATATATGATGCCATAACATTTGAGGGAATAAACTAGATGAATTGGTAAATTATGATAAATTCTCTTCTTTTTAGCCTATTTCCATGTTAAAGTGACCGTTTGAATATCAAATCTAAGCTTAATCAAATGGACACTGATTAATTTTTTCCCGGAGTTAGCCAATTGGATATTTGATAAAGAGGAGTAAGTTGTTAGCTCTATCCCTTTGGCCCATAAACATGGATTAAATTGTTGACAATCTAATTTGTAGATTGATTACCTTTGATATTTTGGGTTAAATCTTTTAATGGGGAAGTTGTAGTGTTTGGAACATTCACCCAACTATGTATTCATTTTCTTTATTTGAGCTTTCCCGTTGGTACCTTGAATAAGTTAATTATGATTTATCCATGTGCAATTTTGTGGTTTTGGTCCTTTTTTAACTCATAGCTTCAGGAATGAGCATACTATCACACATGTACCAAAATAACTAGTGACGATGATTAAACTTTGTTGCTCACATACTTAAAACTTCTAACTTTACTTTTCCTTATTGTAGTAGAATTTGCCCTTTACTTGTTCAATTTCAGCTGGTGGATTAAATAGAGGCTCACATCTGGAGTATTGTGTTATAAAAAGGTGCCACCAAAAGTTAAAGGCCAGTTCATCAAAGCAGTGGTTAGACCAACTATGTTTTATATGGCAGAGTGTTGGCCAGTCAAGTACTCTTATTTTCAAGTCAAAAGTTGTGAAATAAGGATGATGAGGTGGACAAATGTGTATACTAGGAGAGGTAGGATTAGAATGGAGATGCTTGGGATAAGGTAGAAGTTGCATCGATGGAGGACACGAGGAGTTACATGACAAAGGTGGTTCAGGCATGTAAATAGGAGATGCATGGATTGCTTGGTGCAGAGGTGTGAGGTTCGCTATGAGTTGTTTCAGGAGTGGTAAAAGGTGGGCCGGCAAAGTATGGGGATGATCGGACATGACATGATGCAGTAACTTGGACGTGATCTTAGATAGGAGGTTGTGGAGGACACTAATTAGGGTAGAAGGTTAGTAGGTAGTTTAGCATTGTCTCACTTATCCTTCCATACCACTAGTAGTAGTATTTCTTCGTAGTTTCTTGTCCTTCTATTTTTGTTACTATCTACTGTCTATTGTAATTCGATTATCATTATTTTCTTGTAGTTCCTTTTTTTTCAAGCTCTTCTTTGTTATGATTTCTATATTATTTGCTTTGATATGCTTTTCCTTAAGCCGAGGGTTTGTTGGAAACAATCTCTCTACCTTCCAAGGCAGGGGTAAGGTCTGCCTACATTTTGTCCTTCCCAGAATCCACTTTTGGGTACACTGGGTATGCTGTTGTACTTTGTTTCCTTCCTATTCGAGCTTTCCATGTTCTGACTTTTTCTTTACTTCTAACTTTCCTATGTGGTATAGGCACGGCAGGTTCATCCTGAAAAAACCCAAATGACCCTCTAGCTGCACAGAATTTTCAGGTAAGTCTTTAATTACCTCTATCTTTAAGAAGTATCTTGATGATTTATTCTTTAGCACTTGTGTTTTTTTCTGGTCAATTAGGAGATTCCTTTTTCCCGAGTCTAATGAAATTATTTACCCTATCAAAAGAAAAAAAATTATGATGGACCACAGACTTTTCTAATCCTCGTATATTTTCATGGCATCCTTTACTTCTGCCGATCTAGTTTTATAGAGTATAACTAAGTTTATTGAGTATTCTTGAATCTTGTGGCATATAAATATGACTTATACTTATCAATGAACTTGATTGGTTCCTTCTAATCATATGTCATTGTGTATGGCTCATTTTGTTCAATTACTAATAGTGGTAAGAGTAAGTTTCAATCAATCAAGTAAGCCTCAATATTAGTTTGATTGGGATGAATTTTTTATATATCATCTCTACCCAATCCAGGTCCAGTTCATTCGGATACTAAATAGGTTTTCTTTATGCGAATCAGAATCGTCTAAATCTCACTCTTAGCCATACATGGATAACTAATATAATTACAACTAGTTGGTAATCCCCAATATGAATCTTTTGCTTCCATTGAACTTTGTTACTAGGTGGTGTCACATTGATTTTGAGAGATCTTAAAGTGATTTTTGGTATATCTTGTCCCTGCAATCATTATATGGCCTTGGAGGTCTACAGTATTTCAAAACTCTCAGTTAGCCTCTTTGTGTGGTACTTGCACCTTGGTATATATAATCATTTCTAAGAGGTGAAAGCTTCTTGTATTTTAATAAAACGGAATCCAAAGTTGAAAGAGAATTAAAAAAAAAAAAACTGATTGGCAACCCATTCACTTTTGTTCTTTTCAATTGGTCCAAGTTGAAACATAGTTAGGTGTTTTCACAATCTTTATAATAATAATGCTCTATCTTTTCATTGTAAAATAGGTTTCAATTGGTTCTCATGGCTATCCTTGGGATCTAGATTACTTGCATTCGAACTTTTCCAACCGTCATCGACTCATCGTCACACCGATGAAGTTCTTGTTTGCTAAAAACAGTCCAGGTGTCCTGTATTTATTATTGATATCTTTCATGAATTATCAAAAAAAGAAAGGAAGAAATGAAGTCCAGTTGTTTGTTCCAATTGGAAGATCTTTCGGAGAAATTCTAATCAGATATAACTTTCTGATAGAGAAAGTAATTAGTGTTTTCTAATCTGTGCGATGTGTCTCCTGGTTCATGTGCGCTTATGATGCCCATGGAAAATCAGGAATTTCAACGTAATTTTTCTCTTGTATTATTGATACCTGGCTCATATGTATTTCTCCTAATACAATTGATATTTAGGGACCTGTATATACGTATAATTTACTCTGATGTTCTTATGTCGCTGCTTTTATTCAGTATTCACATATTAATTCAAACTTCTATGCTATGAATTGTGGCAGAGACGCAATCATTGATCCTGCTGCCATTTTTGCCATGCTTTTCGGAAGTGAACTTTTTGAGGAGTACATAGGTCAGCTTGCTATGGCATCAATGGCTTCAATGGATATTTTCGCTGAAGGTGAAGATTTTGATTCTAAAAAGTTACAAGAGAAAATGAGGGTAAAGCTCTTCATTTCCTTTTATCATTTTAATTTTAAGAGTATTACTTAGGAAAATTGAATTCAAGCGTTCTTTTTGACTTCATGTATATATGGGCAAAACTTGCAAAAATATAAAGAAATGAGAAGTAACTTGAGAAATGATTATAGTGGCACCTCTATCATATGCGTTTATAAAAAAATAGCATTTATATCCATGATATTATATATTAATGACTTGCTAAACCTAGAGTCCCATGTGGTGCCTAACTCTTTTACTTTTAAAGCAAACAACATTTTTCCAAAAAAGAAGAGAGAGGCCCAGAGATATAAATACGAGATAGAAAACATGCATCTTAGCTGTATAAATTAAGGGAAATGATTCAGGTAATTTGGACATATCCGTCTTACAGCTTAGACTGTGTCAGATGCATCATCAGATGCAGTAATTAGTTGAGGAAGAATAGGGGAATCAGAAGATAACAAGCTCCTTTTTTGCTTTGTATTTTGATTGACAAGTAGAGAAGGAATGACATGTGTAGTAGTGGAACTTTGCAGCGTGATATGTTGGAGCTAGTTTTGCATGGTTTGCACTACAAATCTTTGAGGAAGCTTATGTGTTGCTTGTTTATTTTGTAGTTGAGCAAAGACATCAAATGCATCATGAACAAAATGTCGATTACACACCCAAACAGACGACCTATTACACACATGTACTACTGAAAGTGAAGTTAATTCCACCCTAAAACACATACAACCAGTCAATGGGTGGGAGGGGTCTTACACTCGTGCCACATCATTACCATGTCACTGCCACATCAGATGCATGCCAATTTTTTTTAACCAAAAAAATTCATGTCATCCCAATTGCCTCTTCTTCACTATTACCCGACTAAAACCGTCATTAAAGCACCACCATCATCATCAAACACGCACCTTCGCCACCATAGATTTCTCCAACCTCCATCAAATTCATCACCACCATCAAAACGTGCAAACAACCACCATAAATTCAACACCCACAACTGAGTTCACATCGGAATTACATTACCACCACTGTCACCATTAAAAGTGGCAAAGAACCACTACTAATTCATCATCCACTACCAACTCATCATCAAATCGCACCACTACCCCTTCCAAGATCAAAAGTCTTAACAACTACCATGAGTTTCAATCGTTCACAAAAAATCTACCGTCGCTGCCACAATGGAATTCAACACAACCATAACCACAAGTTTCAGCGTCCTCCACCAAAATTACACTAGTTCCATTATCAATAATCGAAAATAAAAGACATACCACTACCAATTTTATCATTCGTACCAAGCCCACCACCAAATATTTCACCATTAAAAATTTTATTCAAGCTTAAGGCGGAGAATGGTGAATAAAAAGTCGATTAGTGAGAAAAATTGAAGTGATATTCATAAATGAAGGAGGAGAAACGAAGGTGGGGAAGTTTGTCCATGGGGAACTGACTATGGTTTCCTTTTTCCTTTTCCTCATTTTTTTTTGTCTTAATTTGACTTCTTTACGTGTTTTTTTTCTTTTCTTTTTAATTTGTTTGCCACATAAGCTTCTAGGGTGACACTAAATTCACTTTTAAGTAGTACAAGTGTGTAATAGGTCATCACAATAGTTGGCATGTGTAATCGACCTTTTGGGTCAAGTTCAGGGTGCATTTGATTCTCTTTTATAGTTCTGTTTACTGGTTGAGGATCTCATAATAAGAAATTTCAAATTTTCTTATGCCTTGCAAGCTTTATTGCTTAATAATCTATTGGATTAATTCTGTTGTTAATGGGTGCAAATTGCCTTAAAATGTTCTGTCCTTTACTATTCGAATGATATATCTTCCTATTTTGCTCTATCTATCAAGATGTTAATCATCGATATTACATTGCATGATATTTGCAATGAATTGGATATTGATGACACAAAAATCTGTTAGAGAACATTGCACCTTACATCACAATGAGTTGGATCTCATATCAATTCAATAAAAAGAATGCTAATATGCAGTCTCATGGTCTACTGCTACTTGGCTGGAGTTGCAGTATGCCATAGAATCTGTATCAAGGTGTGTACATCTATACTTAGTGCTACCAATTAACCTCTCTCCTTCATAATTTACAGGTTGTTCAGAGGGAGAGGGAAGAAAAGCTTGCTGAAACTTTGAAGGACCGGCTCAATCTTTATGTACAAGGAAATAAAGAGGACTTTGTTCGTTATGCAGAAGCTGAGGTGTCGAGGCTTTCAAATGCAGGTTAACATTGCCATGCCTACTACATAATTCCTTGAA
Source organism: Withania somnifera (assembly GCA_039654485.1). Lineage (NCBI taxonomy): Eukaryota > Viridiplantae > Streptophyta > Magnoliopsida > Solanales > Solanaceae > Withania > Withania somnifera. The sequence continues at coordinate 15,642,347 of JBDJHY010000014.1, read as the reverse complement.
TCCTTTTTTTGTGTATCAAAGTGCTTTTCTGACCTCGGCAAACGTTGATACTTAAGGGTAGATACAAGCAGTATGATATACAGCTATATTATAGGCTGTGAAAGTTGGTTTCATGAGTTGCGCATGCTAAGATCTTTAGATTTCCAAGAACATCTGGAGTCATGACATTCATGATTGAAAAAGGTGTAATAGTTTTTGTATAAGTACGATTAATGGCATTGAAGCTGTCGTGTCTTATTCTACTGACTTACATTCTCTCTTGATCTGCAATCCCCTTTTCCGCTTCTTTCCCTCTCAACACTTTAACTTTGGCTTTCTTGATATTTTCGTTCGTGTCTTTCGATTGACAAGGTTATAGTTACAGAATCTGTTCTCATCAACTTAATGTTTGGTAACAGCTTATGGTGTTGGTATGTTAAATACAATTGGGTACATATATGCAAGACAGGCAGCTAAAGAGCTCGGAAAGAAGGCATTATATTTGGGTGTGCCTTTTATTGCTGAGTGGTTCAGAAACAAAGGCCATTTTATCAAATCCCAAGTAACTGCTGCAACAGGTTTGTTGTGCTTTCTCTAAGGCAGTCTCTATGGTTACTGCTTCTAGTTTCCGAAGTTGGACAAACCATTCTCACCTTGTTCGCTCGCTCAATCTGTATATTAATGTGTGCTTAGAGCTTTCGAAGGAATACTTCTTACCTGTTTATGCTTTTCTTTCAGTTTTGTGATTTAATTAGTCAAAAATTAGTTTTCAACTGTTTTTTCTTCTGCTGGTTGATATGTTATATAACCTAGATGAACTAGTTAGATAGTAGGATAGTATCGGTAGAACATATGTGAGGGGTATTATGAAGGTTAAATGAAGTATAAAGAGAGTTTTAAACTTTTTTTCCCCAGTTTTCAGCCTCTACACCTATTTCTAACCAGAAATGAGGCCTGCACCTGACAGAAAAAAAAGTCATATTTCCCACTTGGAGCACCATCCCTGCAGCCATTTGTTGAATCATTTGAAATGAAAGCAACACCAGAATCTTTGAGGAAAAGAACGTTTCAGTCAACTTTGTTGTATATCCTTAGTTTTGGTGTAATATGGCAGTGGAAAATGTATTAGAACCCGAAACGTTGCTAGATTCCCTCACTGCATTACTCCCTCGGATGCTTTTATTTTTTATTTTTAGTGTTTTCACTGGGGTTTTGCATGATTAAATTTACCTTATCTAAAATAAAAAACTGTGAGGTCAAGTTTTGTTAGGACTATGAAATTGTTTCTCTCTTAAATGGTTTGAACTTCCTCTTTTTTCTTTTCTTGGAAAAATCTAATTCCTTTATCTTAGATGTTTTTCACTGACCTTCATCTGATATAGTACAAGAAAAAGATTGATATAGATAGATGTAATTCATCAATGCTTTCCAAACTGTCTTCTTGATCCCTTTACTTATAAAAAAAGAATTGCAGGGTTGAAAATAAGCATTTGGGTGTTTCTTGCATCACTTCTATCATAATGTCCTCAATTGTAGCTGATGTAATTGTGATTAATATTGATCATTCATCCATACCCCGCATAACAGTAAAGGTGTCTCCGTGCGACCTCTAGGTCACGGATTCGATCCATGAAATCAGCCCTGATGCTTGCAAGCGTCAGAGTAGGTTGCCTACATTACAACACCCCCATGGAGTGCGTCCCTTCCCTGAATCCTATGTCAATGCGGGATGCTTTGTGCACTGGGTTGCCATATTCATCCAACCCCTGCGTGTATTGAACGATACTTGATTGTCATATGCGTGGTAATTTTTCTTCTGAAAGAGAATAGTTCATGCTTTTGTAGGTGCAATTGCTTTGATTCAGCTACAAGAGGACATGAAAAGGCAGCTCAACGCTGAAGGAAATTACACTGAGGAAGAACTTGAAGAGTACATGCAATCCCACAAGAAGCTAATGATTGATTCTCTCTGGAAGCTTAATGTAGCTGATATTGAAGCCACTCTTTCTCGTGTTTGTCAAATGGTACACTTTATCATGTTGTGTTTGTGCTTATTCTTGTATTGTTCTTATTTATATGTTTATATTCATTGCTTGGTTAGGTTCTACAAGACAATGTGAAAAAGGAAGAGCTTCGTGCTCGTGCAAAGGGGTTGAAGACTCTCGGCAAAATTTTTCAGGTACTATAGTTGACCAATACTTTTAGTAGGTAGTTTGATCCTCTCAATTGGCTAACCTTATTGGTCTAAATATTGAAATACAAATGTACAGAAGGTTAAGTCGGTCGATGAAAGCGAAACTACAGCAAACGGTGTCCATAAGTTGGATGGAAGTGAACCGAGTTATGACTCTTGTTCATCAAAACCATCAGTACAATCTCAAAACAAAGAAGAGGTGCCTTATACAGTATTTGCATCACAGGTACTGCACTAATTTGTGTTCCATTTTCCTTTATGAACAGCCATCTTGCACAGGTTAGGTTCCTTTGCTGGCCTCTTGCTTTTGTTCAATTGCCTTTTTGTTCTAAGTAAGTGTAAATTCAATTCCTGTGGTGTGGTATTG
>JBDJHY010000014.1:15596343-15612215 GCA_039654485.1 Withania somnifera | reverse complement strand
AATTGCGCTATTCAATCTCTTGCTTGATTCATCCATTTGAAATGATTTAAGAGAACAGGTTATGATTATTAGTACCATTAAAAACTCAAGGAGTATGAAAGCTGATGATTAGAGCCAATTACAAGTGTTATGTCAAATGGGATCTCAAGACTAGCAAATTTAAGAAAGTTGAGTGCCGTTCTAATAGACGAAATATGTGATATCCGGTAAAAAAAATTTTTGGAATCACATATTTCAAATAAATCCATGGATTTATACCCATAAAATTCATAAATTTCTTGTTTTTGGATTCAGAAAATGGTGTACGAGCGTCGTGATCCTTGAAGATGTATTCTCTGTCGTTTATCGAGTTTGTACAAATAAAAAAATATAATATCTAGGAAAACTGTCTAAGAATCTCATATTTTGAAAAAAAAAACTGTGGAATATAATATAAGTCATATAGTGATACTTTAATAAGGTACCCAATAATTTTTTTTGGCTTAATGGTCAATGACGATTTATAGTTAGCTGACTTCTTTTCATCTGTTCTGGTTTTGATGGACATATTTGTTGTTAGTGAGAGGTGGCACAGTATTTTGTGGAAGAAAATACTAGAGAATATAGCAAAAATAAGTCCATAATCAATTAACTCAGCCTAAGTTTTAAATAATTATCTTATGTAACCCAAATAGCTACACTTTAAAATATACCTACACACACTTCTTCCTTCCCTCTCTAGCCACTCTCATCTCTCCCTCGCCTACTAACTTTATTTCTCCTTCTCTTATCGTTTTATTTTTTATTTTTATATTATTTTTATTTTATATTTTGCATTATATATTCTATACTTGACTAATTTTTATATCGTTTTTATTTTATATTTTTTTGTATTTTGTATATTATTTTTATTTTTTCTTACTTTTAGTTTTAAATCTTTTAATTTTGTAATTTGACTAATTGTATTTTGTATTTTATATATTTTTTATTTTTTATTTTTCATTTTTTAATTAAAATGTGAGACTTAAAAGCCTCTATTATTACAAAGAGAAGAGAGAATCTGCACAAGTTAATTGCCTTGATCGAATAACTGACCGCTCCAATGAAAAATAAGAAAAAAGTAAAATCTAATCTGAAAAGAGAAAATAGAAAGCAAAATCGAATTGTTTTTATTTTTTTAACTTTAAGTTTTGCATCATTTTTATTTTATATTTTAACTAATTTTCTATCATTTTTATTTTTTAACTTTCAACTTTGAATTTTGTATTTTGTATTTGTTTCAACAAATACATGATACAACAATTGTTCAACAAAAAACATATCATTAATAGAGTTGTTATTTAGGTTTTCATGGGCTATAGATTGTAGATTTTGAAAAGTTAAAGCTATACTTGTCTATAAATTAATAAAACTTAGCTATTTTCTATAAGTAGTCGTTTGTAAAATTAATCAAAATGCACAAAAACTAATTCGGACATCACAGTTATTAAAAAAAAAATTAAATTATATTCTTCAAGTCCTTAGCATCATACAATCTTTAATGTTTAACCTTACTAATTGAGCAAGTTATATGGGGGCCTAAACTAGTAGGTGGTTATCTTAGAATGATGATCCACTAACAAGTTTTAATAGTTCTTGTTGTATTATGTGAGTACTTATGTGTATGTGTCGTAAATAAAAATCGAAGAAGGAAAAACTTTAATTATAATAGACAAAAACAATTTTTTTCTGTTTTTTTAATATATAAGTCAATGAATGTTTATATATCTTGTGAACATATTTTTTAAAGCATTTAATCATGATAAGTGATATGCTTTTCACTTTGATTTATTAAGTTGTGAGTTAATAATAATAATAAAAATCTAAAGTATTTTAATTTTTTATTTTTATATTTAAATTATTAGTGTGTGTTTTTTAAATTTTAGGTATAAAAATGAATTAAAGGTTGATGTGTGTTATGATAACTAGTCGATTCTAATTCAAATAGACTAAATACAACACCTAATAGTTCATGTATGAAACTCAAAAAATAAGAATGTGTTAGAAGTGTTTTGCACGTTTCACACCCTTTACGCCACTTCTAGTTAGAATTTATCAATTTTTTTTTTTAATATTTGCTAGTGAAGGATTACGTGTAGGTATAGACTTTCGGTATTTAGTTCGGTAATTTTAAAGTTCGATTTTGACAAGTCAATAATTGGTACTCCTAAATGGAAGTTGATATCAAATACGAAACTTTAATACAGTAAATCAAACTTCTATTTGATAAATACATATTGAAAGTTTTTTTTTTTTTTTTAAAGATAGGTTCATAATTTATTCAATATTTGACATGTTAGCTTTTAGAAAAATTAAGTATAGAGATTAGATCATTCCTCTCAAGTCGTAACATTACATAAATTTGCCAGCATATGTCAATAAATATCCAGATCTCTCACTTAATATTACTCATATATATGGTATATAATTCATTAGCGATAAATATTTGGTATTACCAAACTTTAATTTTCATAATTCAATAATCAATAATTAAAAATAAATAACAAATTTTTACCTACTCTAAAAATTTAATCCAATGCAATAATCAAACTTCGATACAATAAATTTCAATTCCATTCGATTTTCTGGTGATTTATGTCTCCAAATTACATGTACTCAAATTCATTAGTTTAATAGTCAAAATAAAAAACTATGAACAATACTAAAATGACAAAAATGAAAGTATTACTAATTTATGCTACTAATCTTCCTTTTTTACAACAACAATAGTAATTTTTTAATAAGTGGAGTTTTGAAACGGTAAAGTGTACATAAGTGAGGAGGTAGAGAGGTTGACCTTTGCCTTGTGATAAATACCACAATTTAGTACAACAAACAATATAAAATTTAAAAAATAAAGCAAATAATAAAAATAATAATACGTAAAAAATAACACAATAATTAATTTAAACAAAAAATCCTTAATTTAATACCAAATATAGGACGCACTATTTCCTAACACCCTATTTCCTATCTTTTTTATTTTTGTTTCCTTTTACTTTTTTCCTTTCCCATAAAGCATCTCTCTTTTTCTCTTTCTCTCTCTCTCTCCCCACCGTTTTTTCACTTTCAGTTTCACACACACATAATTTGGCTTTATTTGTGCTTTCTTTTGTCTTCTGATTAACCAAAAACAAAAATAAATAAATTAGTCTCTCTCTATATATACTTCTCCTCTACTAAACGCACACAAAAAAATAAAATAAAAAAAATTAGTACTGTCACTACTACTAGTGCCACTATATTCACCTTTATTTTGCTAATGGATTTGTTTGTTTGTTGTTATTTGGTACTACTATAAATTTGTGTGCCTGCATATGCCCAACAACAACTTTTTTTTTGAGCTGTTAAGACAACAAACTTTGTTAGTGTATGAGTAGTGCAGTAAATTTGCCAAAAAAGGTTTATAACAGGAAGAAGTTTTTCATTATCTAAAATTGTTGTGTGGTCAGATTGGTAGTGAAAAAAAATGGGGTCTGAGCAGAATAATAGATTTCCACAGCAGCAAGGACAACCACTGCCTTCTAGGGTACTGTGCCAACTTTCATATTCTTTTTTTGTTTTTTCAGATCTACTTGTTTTACAGTTATTTAAGTACTTTACTTTCTTGATTTTTTTTTTTTTGTTGTTGTTGTGACGTTTTTTTTTTGTTGTAGTAGTAGTTTAATTGTGTGGTGGAATTTGCATTTGTGGGTAGATCTGAGATTTTTTTTGGTGAAATGGGGTTGTGGAGTTTGGATGAAGGAAGAAGTTTAGTTTTGCTAGATTGTGGTTGTGGGTGTATAGAGTGTTAAATGTGATTTTCCAGTTGATAATGTAGTTATGCTCAAGTTTGATTTATGGACTCAAGAGTGTGGACTAGCAGTTAATGAAGTAGTTTGAGAATTATGTTATCTCATGTTCATATCGTAGTAGAGACAAAAAAAAAAAAAAATTAGGTGAACTTTTGCCGTCTGCGCTAGCTTTGGTGGAGAGAGTTACTTGGAACTTGTTGGAGGTAGATTAGGTGATTTCCTAACCTTGGTGGACAGAGTTACCTCTTGCTGGTAAGAGGTGATAGGTGTGTCGTGGAATTAGTTGAGGTGCTTTGAAGTTGGGATCCCGCGGTCATAAAAAAAAAAAAAAGATAAGGGAGTTATTCTCACTCCTAAGAAAATATAGGAATATATATTAATGAAGTAATTTCGAGGGTCATGAGGGTAGTGATCGTATTGAGACAAGAATGAAGTTTTCACTTTGTTTATTTTGATGGAGATGTGATTTTGAGAAAGGAAGCTGCTCATATTTTACTAGCTACCATCTGGATGTTGAGTTTTGGATCCACTGTGTGTGGACCATAGGATCTTTTAGATGTGTGAAAATATAGTCTAATGGATTTGTGAGAGAGATAGAGACACTTAATGACTTTTCATTGTTGACATTAGAGAATAAAAAAAAAATTCCTTTCCTAATTGATAATGCAATTATTCTCACTCGTAAGAAAACATTGGACTATATATTAAAGCAGAAACTTTGAGGGTCGCGAGAATAGCGATTGTGTTGAGGCAAAAACGAAGTTTTCACTTTGTTTATTTTGGTGAAAATGTGATCTAGAGAAAGGAAGATGCTCATTTTCACTAGCTATCTGCTGGATGTTGAGTTTTGGCTCCACTGTGTGTGGACCATAGGATCTTTTAGCTGTGTGAAAATGCAGCTGATACAATGAGTCTAATGGATAGGTGATAAAGACACTAAATGACTTCTCATTTTTGACATTAGTTATCACGAGGAAATCTTAAAGATCTACTTTCCTAATTTATAATGCAGTTATTCTCAGTCATAAGAGATATGTTACTGCATTAATTTTGAGGGTCATGAAGATAATGATCTTATCAAAGCCGATACAAAGTTTTCACTTTTTCTATTTTGGTGTTAATGTTATTTTGAGAAAGGAAGCTGCTCACATTTCACTCTACCTGCTGGATGTTGAGTTTTGGCTCCATTGTGTGTGGACCATAGTATCTTTAGATGTATGAAAATGCAGCTGATACTTAGAGTCTAATGGATTTGGTGATAGAGACGCTAATAAATGACTTTTCATTGTTGACATTAGATACCATGAGGGACTCTTAAAAATATTACTTCCAGTATTTATGATTTCCACGTGGTCTGAGTTCGGTAATCATGATCTTTCTTTCCTGTTATTGGATTTTGCATGTGAACCATTTAGATAGCTGTTCACAGCAAATGCGTTGTTCTGTATTTTGCATAAATGCTCTCATCCAGCATCGTCCCCTCGTTTTTTCTGTTTATATACTGGACTGCGTTCCAACAGCTAATGCTCTAATCCTTGACAGCCTAAACGATGGGGAGGATGTTTGGGAGGATTGACTTGTTTTGGAAGACAAAAAGGTGGAAAGCGTATAGTGCCTTCATCTCGTATTCCTGAGGTCAATGCAATGCCAAATCAGCAGAATGTTCCCCAAGCTGGTGGAATAAGTAATCAGACAGCAGCTCTTTTAGCTCCACCTTCTTCACCCGCATCCGTTTCGAATTCAGCACTCCCTTCAACAGCTCAATCGCCAAGCTGTTTTTTATCTAGCAATTCACCAGGAGGTCCTTCATCTGCTATGTTTGCCACTGGTCCATATGCTCATGATCCACAGTTGGTATCTCCTCCCGTATTCTCAAATTTCACCACTGAGTCATCTACTGCTTCTTTCACGCCTCCACCTGAGTTGGCCCACCTAACCACTCCCTCTTCACCAGATGTGCCTTTCGCTCGGTTCCTCTCCTCTTCTGTGAATGTTAAAACCACCACTGGTGCCAATGATCTTCAAACAACATACTCTCTCTATCCAGGAAGTCCTGCTAGTACTCTCAGATCCCCTATTTCAAGGGCATCAGATGAAAGGGAACTTCCTCAATTGGATCCTTCTATTCCTTCATCCGAGATCAGGTATCCAGGTCCTGATTCAAGCACCTCCAAGTTGACTCAAGATTCAAATTTCTTCTGTCCAGCTACGTTTGCGCAATATTACATTGACCACTCATCATTTCCTCATTCTGGTGGAAGGCTGAGTGTTTCCAAAGAAACCGATGCTTATTCAACTAATGGGAATGGCCAGCAGAGTTGGCAGAACAAACCGTCAAAACAAGATCCAGAGGAAGTAGAAGCTTATAGAGCATCATTTGGGTTCAGTGCTGATGAGATTGTTAGTACGACACAATATGTGGAAATTTCTGATGTTGGATTAGATGAATCCTTTAGCATGACCCCTTTTGCGAAGCCCCGAGAAGAGGAAATTATATTAACTATGTCAACGGCTGAGGGAACAAAAGAAGGGAATATCTCTAATACGGCATCTCCTCAGCAGTGCAAACCAGGGATAAATCATTTTGAAGGAGCAGACAATTGCATGAAAGGTTTGTGATTTTTTACTCCCTTGCCAGTTTTCAATAGCAACAGTTCGTATGAAGTCTCTGTCGAATGGATTTTCTTTCTTCTCTCTGGCCTTTGAGGTTCCAAAATTCATGTTCTTCCAGTGTCTCTGCCTTTAAGAGCAGTTACAGGTCCCTTTTATCCATGCTGGTATTTGTAATTTTCAACTTAGCCGTGTCCAAGTTCAGTTTAATATCATTCATGGAACGCGACTTAGTAATATTATTCATATTCTTGGGATCCTTAATAGTTCTATATTATCTCGATATTGTTCAAGACTTATTCTGACGGCTTATGTGTTGTACATCCACAGATCATACGTCTCCAAAGCATCCCGTAGATGTTTTTAAGCAAATTGAACCTGTATGAGTGACGATGAAGGCATCTTCTCCAAATTGGGAACTTTAAGATTAAGTCGGGAACATGACCATGGTTTGTCAAGCTCCGATGCAGAGATAGTCTACAGGAGAAGAAGAATTGAGAGAAGCAAAAGGCAATATCGCATGCTAATCTTTAGAAAAATATAATATAGTCCTATTGGCTAAATTGCATGGTTCTCTTCTTTTGCTTTTGTTTGGGAGGTTTTCTTTCACATCAGTGATTCTAACCTCACTCGCGAAACTCTGCTAATGTGCCCTCGTTTATTCTGCTGTTTTATTGAAGAATGCAATGTCTGTATATTTAAGGTCCTCTCTTGAGTTTATGTATGTGAAAAGTCGTAGCAATATACTTTCAGCCATTAACGTCGTTAGGAGTGGGAATGGATCCTGGAACTTTTTGTACTGTGGGTTGTGCATGCTTGTTGCAGAATGTCTTAGGCTTGGCTTGGAGTCTTTGGAAATGTATCTTACTGAATATGCATTTCAACCAGATATTGCTTTTGATGATTACACAATTCTTTAATCCCCCCTCCACCCAAATCTACCATGGTTCTAATCCAGCGAATTAATGGACCATTTTATTGTACGTTAAGGTGATATTTGTGGAGAAGAAAATGAGTGAATAATTCACTTCAAAATTTCTTTTTTACACACTTAATAAATTATTATAACCATATAAATATTAATGATCGCCTTAGATCACAAGTTTCGAAAGTCTCTTTTTTAGAAAAAATATAAAGTCAAATGGTGCCAAGTAAACTAAACGGAGAGAGAAAGGAATCTTTCTAAGGATTTTGATCGAATATTCCTCTTCTACTTGAATTCAATCAGTAAGAAAAGAAATATGAAATTTCACTCTTTATTTCATATTCATAAAAGTAGTCTTCTACGGGCACTGATCCTTAGCACATGTAAAGTTATTGCCATGTGATCAAGAAATCATGTGTTTGAGCCTTGTTAACTTGATCGGTGTCAATTGACACCCCTTTATCGGAAAATTGCACTATGTCGCTAGGCGAAAATATACATTTTATGTATAGATATTATATTGATACCCTTGGTTGCTTCGTAAATTCACTTCTTTATATTTTGACACAATGAAAATTTTTGGTGGCCGAGCCCTTCCACAAACCCAACACATAACAAGAACTTAGGACACCGAACTACCCTTTTAGATGAAGTGCTCATCTCCTAAATCACTATGGTTTCAATTAATCCTTTCTCACTTAGCTTTCTTCAAAATTGATGAACAAACATCAATATTACTCAAATTCAGATGACACATAAGTTTTAATCAACATACTTCCATTTAAAGGTCAATCTTTACTACATAATATATGTCGTAAAGATGCGATGCTGGAAGGAGAACTTCCACGTACAAATTAATATCTTGAAGCTCGTTGGCCATAACAAAAATGGGACAGAAACCATATAGTAGGTTTATAACAGAAATGGCCAAGAAGCTTTCATCACTCTCACATCATTCAAAAACTGAAATGGACTAGAAAAACATCACAACCAGAGAAAGTGTTATAGTATTACAGGAGACCGTTTCAGTGAAGATGGACATCGTAGCTCGTTGTACTTATTTAATATTTCAGTTTAGCGGCTCATGTGCCATTAAGGGTTACCACAATTCTGCGCGGTGTAGCCGAATCACGGTGCTCACACAACCATATGCCCTGAGATTCAGAAAACGTTAGTTGTTCATCAGTTCAGACCTGTAAGTCTTCATTCAGGTTAATCAACAAATAGACATGTAATGGTCTCGTTTCAATAGAAGAAAGAACACTTGAAAGTTGGTAAGAACCATCCCTATTATTTATCCTTGTGGCGATTTGGATCTCTACTCCAACAAGAACCTTGCTATATGCGTAATTGACAATTTACGTGTTCATAGAGATCGGGAAGAGTAGGCAGTCTGTGTAAAAGATAGAAATTGAAGGATAGATTTGACCAATTTGGTGACAACAATATATGTAACAACTTTAACTGTCCAACATGAAGGTGAATGCATTAAAATTCAAATGACTTGGAAAGAGGTAGCACCAAGTACCTGCCAGGTCCCCATGTTTAGCTTTCCATCTGTGATTGGTATCCTGAAAATTCAATGCATGTTACATGTCAGTGTATGAAGGAGGTGGAAAAGAAATACATGGATTAAATCAAAGGAGATATTCAGACGTGAGGTCACAGCCAAACATCGATGACTTAATATGAGCAGGCATGTCGTCCGGCCCTGTCAAAATTGCAGCAAAATAGCAACCAATAAAATTGAGAAATACAAGTTAATCAAGGACGGAAAAAAAAAAAAGAAGAAACAAAGAACTTAATCCTGTAAATTCAGTCAGGAAGTTCGAAAATGATACAATAGAATATAAATAAGTAAATAAGAGTTAGTACTATCAGTACGTATAGCACAATCTGCAAATGGAAATCAGAATAATCAACAAGGAAAACACAGATACTTTTGCTACACAATTTCAAAGATCTCCTGAAACAACTCAAATGTGTTAAAAGAGCAATTTTTTTAAAATCATGTTAAGATAAAGTCATTTTTGCCGTCTTCTTTGTTTTACTGTGATTAATTATGAATAAATAACGTACAAACAGGATTAGGGGTCTAGCTATGCATTTGCTGATCACAGGAGGAAGTGGAGCTGGATGCTGAAGTACAAGATAACTGACCTAGAATTTAATATAGAAGTAGCTGAAGCTTGAATCTGATTAGTTGGTTGGATAGCAAATTGTTAGATTAGTCGGGAGAAAAAACCCATTTGAATTTCATTCACAAGTCTCATTTTATAAATGACGATGTAATTAATTGGAAATTATGAATGGGTTACATTTTGACTCAATTGCAATTCTTTTTAAATGCCTCCCTGATCAACTATATCACTAGACAAGTTCTCTTACCTTCTTGAATCTCGAACAAAACCTTAGTAGTAAAACCTCCCTCTCTCTGCCTCTCTCTCTTCACACGCACACATTTTTCTGCTCTTTGCCAATCTCTCTTCTCATGTTTTGGTACAGATATCCTCCTCCCGTATTCTCAACTCTCCTTCCATTTCATCTTACATTTTCTTGTATTGAGACCAAGCATGCAGATGTACATCACACTGAAAGGTATTACAGGGGATCATGGTGACGTCATCCCTAGGACTACTGTAGATCTCGTGTGTTTTAGTTCGATACCTTCTCTTTGTAAGATGTAAGTTATTATCTACATTTTGAAAATGCATTGGATAAATATTGAGTTTCTCGCTGTACTGAAATAGGAAATTTTAGGTTTTGATTACTTAGTTTTTGTTATTTCAAAGATTACCAGATTTTCCAGTAATTTGTGAAGTTTATGCTACTTGATTATATTGAAAAGGTGGTATCTTGAGTTGGAACAGTGACTCTCGAATACTGCCATTGGCTTTATTCAAGCTTCTCAGGCCCGAGCACAAGCTCTTAAATCATATATTCATACTAGAGAGTCAAATTCAGCCATAAGATTTTGAGCTCCCCCAAGCTTAGGCAAAAATTGCTAGGTGTTTGGCTCAGATAGTTTTCATGAACCCAAACCCACAGCATCCCGCTAAATTTCCACCCCTGGGAAAAAATCCAGCTTAATACCTGGCGAATAGAAATAAAAAGAAAAGAAACAGCAGTACAGAGGACATGGATTAAGCTAAACACTTACCCTCAAGAGTATGTTTCCACGGTGCAGATGTCCCCTGAAATTGTCATTTTAAAAGGAAATGAGACACTCCACAGCAATGAACGATTATTACTCAACTTGGCTGAAATAAAATCTTACCTCTGGGACAACCCTACTTAGAAATGTCTCTGTATCATCTCGAACATCTGAGTCGTAATTTTCATTTATTGTTAAAGAAGCGCTTGTATGCTGCACTGGTTGAACAGACATAACCATATTCAATCATAAAAGAATTCTGGTGCAAGCATCTGTGGCAATTAAGATGTCATCGAGCAGAATTTCAAGTGAAATATCAGAATAAGGTTACTTACGAAAAAAATGAGCAAGGCCACATTTGAAGCCTGCTATCTCTTGACCAATCTCCTTCATAATCTGATGAAGACATTAACGTGCTATTAATAAGAAGCACAATATACTCTTTTTGTTGGAGTGGGAGGGGGTATAGAACACAAAACTTGGGCAAGAGAACGAGAAACCAACTCTTCTGCGAGTACTTCGTTTGAAAATAGAGATATATTGCTCAATTAGCGAGCTACAGAATGCTCAAGTTTAGATAAGGTTATCATAAAGAACATTTTTCTTATTATATCTGGATCATATATTAACAGCACTAGCCTAGCAACTGAAAAATTAAAGTGTGTGAGGAAGCTAGAAATACAAAAGCCAATAAATAATAAATGCCCATATAACTATATATGAAGTCAGGATATCACCTTTAAAACCTGATCAAAAGATGTTCCATAAGCCAGAAGAGTGAGAATGAAACCCGAAAACATTCAATTTTTGTAAGAAAATATGTCAGTTTAATTTGTGAGCCAACTAATAGGGCATTCAGAAATAACATTTTCATAGTTTCTATTGCCACGAGTGTTCTTGTAAGGGCCAACATAAATGTAATTCAAAAGTAATCCTGTCCATGCCGATTATGCCTACTGACATGATATATATTTCTCACTCCCCTCCACCCACCCCCACCCCACCCCATGGCTAAACACTAGAAAGCTCTCGTAAACTTGAATTTATAAAACTAAATTGCTGAAAGCATTTCTAGAATAATCTAGCCAAGTAACTTCTTCACTTACCATTTTTCGAACTAACATAATGGAAAATGGAAAGGTGGAAACTTAAAACAATTTTCCATTGGCAACAAATATGAAAAACATTATGATTCTGTAAACCAATTGAATCAATCTCTCTTTCACTTGTCATTCCAAATTAAGCTGAACTTATATCAGCAATAAAACTAGAATTCTCAAGCAGAGGTTTTCCAACAAAATACCTAGTGCGATCACGCAAGTGAGTCTGTTGGAGGTTGTACACTGACGTTACCCTTACCTTGTGCAAGATACGGAGGTTGTTTCCAATCGACCCACAGCACAAGAAATTACTTGCTTTATGAAAATATACACAACAGGAGCATACCATCCCATGTTGTTTCATGCATAGAAATAAGAAATGAACTGAATGTATCAGTTGGACTTTCAGCAGCAAGAAAAATAAGAGAAATGTATTACACATTTTTATAAGCTGGTCAGGACTCAGGAGGTAGGAGATTAGTTTGACATCATTCACAACAGGTAAGAGCTTATTGAGTCGCTATGGACATTTCCAAGTTCACCAGAGTTGGTTGTGGTAAAGCACCAGCCACTCTTTACAAGAAACAGAACTATGTAATTGAAGTTCAATATTACTCTTACATCCTTTCAGTAAAAAAGGGTAACCCGATGCACTAAGCTTATGTTGTGCCAAAGTCCACGAAAGGGTTGGACCCTGCATTTCTGCAAGAGGTTGTTCCGCATACTCTTGGTAACTGCAACTAGTTAAAATGAGGGACAAAACAAGGGTCAACTCCATTTTATCTAGTTCACTTATACGGATCTATTATGATATAGCCTTGAGGCGCTCAACGAGCAGCCTATTTTAAAGGAGACTACTAATTGATCTCTTTCATATCATTTGATCAATTGTAACTTCTTGATTTCAATAGTTGAAGTATTTATAAAGACATAATTTTGTTTTGTATGTTACACTTGAGGTAATAGGATTAGCAACCAAGAATGTAGCCTAGCAGTCAATGAAGTGGGTCCATGGTTCAAATCACAAGACAAAAGTGAGCTAGGTTATTTCTTCCCATCTGCATAAAGTGTAACGACAAAGTTGCCTGCTACCTTTGTTGGTGGGAGTTACCAAGTACCTGATGGGATAATTGATTTGCCGCTGTCAGACAAATGTGAGGTAATAGAATTTCCACAGAGATGCCAAAAGAGGTTTACCACTAACCTCAATTTCTTCAGATAAATAATACACATATAAGTTCTCATCAATAAGCCAGAGATCATCAACACACCAACCATCCAGTGTTTCATTTGCAGATATGACCCATAGCCCATTCCAAATCTCTCTGAAACTGTGATTCTTGGTAGTATCTTAATTTTCAGAAGCAAAATTAACACACAATAGACGAATAATCAATCAAAGGCTTAATCATATGGAGCTCCAAAACACCCGCCAGTTTTTTTCGTACTCCCTCTGTCCGGGTCCCAGTCCCAGTTCCAGACCCAATTAATGTGACACTGTTTGTTTCTCGAGATTCAAACTATTGTAAAGGACCAAATTTTGAAATATATGTATTTTTAAATCCTTTTTGACATAATAACAACTGTAATCTATAGTAAGTATTCTTCATACAATGTTTGATTATCTAAATTTTAATTTAGCTTCTAATTCGTCAATTTTAATTATTTATTTATTTGTTTTGATAATCGTGTGTCCCGGCCAGCTTTTGCACACCTCTACTAATTTCAGTAGATACCTGCTACCTCCTATCAGTAAAACGTAACTCTGTCTACCAAGGCTAGAACATAGGAGAAGAATCACCTAGTGTTTTGTCTCTGCTGGGAATTGAACTTGAGACCTCATAGTGCAACTCACGTTATTGACTTCTAGACCATAGCCATACTCTTGGGTGCTTTAATTAGTCAAATTGACTCTCAATACGACGAAAAAAATATCACATAAGTTAGACGACTGAGGGAGTAGCCACTATTCACAATTAATCAAAAAAAAAAACAAAAGAAAGAAACATATCAATTGATTGACATGAAGATATATATATATATGTGTGTGTGTGTGTGTGTGTGTGTGTGTGTACCTTAGAAGTAACAAGATGACAGCCACGCCTTTGAGGTGGAAGAGTTACAGTTTTTTGAGCCCATTTTGGTGAAGCCATCGAATCAGAAGGGTTATTGATTGTCGTTCTCAAAGGAGTATACTGACACTTTAAGCTAATCGGCGAATAAAATGGCTTAGCAATTCCACCGAAGGATACTAAAGAGGAAGATGAAAGAGACAGCATTGGCTTTGCAAAGTGCTTTATGAAGAACAAATGTTTAGTACTAGGAATAAAGTTTGGGGGGCTTGGACCAAAGTAGTAGTAGCAGAGAGTTTTTTGGGCTTGAAGAAACTTGGCAACAATTTAACATGAGGCCTATAAAAACACCTTTTGTGGTTCAAATTTAGAACTCTTACCTCCACTAAAATGTTGAGAGTGAAATTTTGAAGAGCCAAACTCAAGTAACTCGATTAACTCCATGTGATATTTGTCACCTTCTATTAACAAAATTATTAGGTAATTTTGTCTTTCAAATTCATTATTTTTCATTATTTGCAGTGGCAAAGTCATGAATTTGACAAAGAATGTGCAAAATAAAATATACACCCATAATAGCTAACATTTAATCTCTATACGCAACATACTTTTTCGGCGAAGGATGTACAGGTGACCACCCTTCATAACGGGTGGCTGGGGCCATGATTATTTGACCTTCCTTTTTGTGAAAACTGGGCGAGTTAGTAAAATTTGAAAGGATCAAAATAGGCTGAGTTAATAAATAAATGAGTTAGTGACTTAAACTGAAATGGGTTGCTCAAAAATTAATTGTCCAACTCTTACTACATTTTAATTATTTTATTTGTTGTTATTAAGGGAGTATATTGAGACTTCAGACTAATCGGCCATAAAATGGCTTTGCAATTCCACCAAATGAATGTGACAGCATTGCTTACGAGTGCTTTATAAACAAGTCTTTGGTAGTAGTATTGGAGGACTTTGGGTAGTAGTAGTATTAGTCATTTTTTGGGCTTGGAGAAACTTGACAATAATTTAAAATGAGGCCTATTAACACTTACTATGGTGTGACTTTTGAGTGTATGTATGGTTCAAATTTAGAACTCTTACCTCCAATAAAATGTGGAAGAGTGAAATCCAACATAAAAAATTTCATTATTTGAATGGAATAAGATGAGTTGGAGTTAATAAATGAATGAGTTATTAATCTCATCTAAAATTTAATTAGGCTAAGTTTAATTACTTTATTTATTTTTTATAATTTTTTAATACTTTATAAAGTTATTATTTTTTGCTATTATGACTATATATTATTAAAAAAAATCATTTGAAAAAAATATTTTTATAAAATTTATTATAAATCAATTTGGGCTAGATACCAGCCAGGAAACCCAAATTTTAATGAGTTGAGTTGATAACTGACAAAAAATTACATCTAGTGTCTTGCAAAGTGATCGATCTTGAATTCTTGTCTTTAAAGTTTGATCTTGACTTTTTATTCCTAAAATGTATGGTCTTGATTTTTGGTACCGCTTAATAACACCTCTCCATAAGACAAACGTTTTAACTCTTACTCTTAAGTCAGATGTACGTGACTTTCCAAGAAAACTTGCACATTGACAAGACCTTTTGCCTTATGGGCAAGAGTTGGAACATTTACCTTATGAGCAACATATCTAAGTAGTTATCAGCAAGTAAACCGTTGTAATTATATTGATTTAGACCCTTTTCAGACCTTATTTGTGGAAGTTCACTGAATATGTTATTGTTGTAGTAGTAATTGACGGATTATTTGTTAGATAGTGACTTTATATGCTATTTTTTTCAATAAGAACTATATTTGGTCTAAATTACAAAATTGAAAAATATATTTGCCCTTTTTCATAAGTTTGGCCTG
Source organism: Withania somnifera (assembly GCA_039654485.1). Taxonomy (NCBI): domain Eukaryota; kingdom Viridiplantae; phylum Streptophyta; class Magnoliopsida; order Solanales; family Solanaceae; genus Withania; species Withania somnifera. The sequence continues at coordinate 15,596,666 of JBDJHY010000014.1, read as the reverse complement.
GTATAATATACTCTCTCTAGATCTTATTTGTAGAATTTCACTGAATATCTTAGGTGTGTTCGATATGGAGGAAAAATGTTTTTCATGAAAAATATCATTTCCTAGGAAAACAAGTTATTTTCCAATTATTTTCTTATGTTCGTTATGCAAGCAGGAAACTTTTTTCTAAAAGTATTTGTATATATTTAAAAGCACAAAAAAATGAGAACAAATAAAGTAAGGACGATGAAAAAAATATAATTTTAAAATGAGGGAGGGGGATTACAGATAGGGGGTGGGTGGTGGGTATGGGATTTTTTTCTTTTTTTTTTCAAAAAATAGTT
>JBDJHY010000014.1:15553517-15577546 GCA_039654485.1 Withania somnifera | reverse complement strand
AATAATGAAGGAAAAAATGATAATGGACGTTTCCCAATACTTCCCAATCGTAATTATGGAATCCCATGAAGTTTTAAATTCAAAAATAGGGTTTAAAGTGAAGATGAATGATAAACTTGAGATAAAAAGTCGGATTTTAAGAATTTATATCTGGCAGCAATTGTTCATTGCAAACGAATCTAGGTTACCGCAATAGCGTATAAAAGAATTACTGAGTGTCTCGATACCATGAGGTCCTTCACGGTTGCAAAGAATCATGCGATCGCATGACACAGGGTCTAAATAAATTCTTACTATTTAATTAACTTATCTTTTTTCAAATCTTGTAAAATATATTTAGTAATAGTTCTACGTACATAGTACTAGTGGTTGTAGTACTACTACTAATAAGAAAATTAATTAATTAACAAAAATTAAAATATTAAAAGTTTTTATATTTAAAAAGCTGTTATCAAAGAACTATTAGTTAAATAGAATTTTAGTATAGAAGTGTTTTAAATAAATTTTTATTATTTCATTAACTTATTTTTTTTAAATATTATAATATATATTTAAATAATAAATAAAATAATAATAATAATTCACTAAATTAATTAATGAGGCAAATGTCACGTAACATACCACCTCATTGCCAATTTTTTTTTTTTTTTTTTGCTCTTTTCTCTTTATTGTTGACAGGGGATTAGATAATAGTATTAAACCCATTTTAAATTATTCGTTAGTGATGAGTGATGACCAATTCTTGTTTTTGGGCGAGGTGTCTTTAGTTGGTTTGTGTGTTAAAGCTGAGTTCTTTTTTCTAATAAAGTTATTATTATTTTACTTAAAATTAAAAATAAAGGAGCAGCAGAAGCAGAAGCAAATGGAGATCCGTATAGAAGAGGATAAAGTGAGAATGTTTTTTCTTCTTAGATTTGAGAAGAGAGATAAGAGGACAAGAACTTGAATTTATTTTTGAATTAAATTTTTTATAAATGAATAAAGAAAAAAAAATTAACAATGAAGTGACATGCCACATCAGATTTTTAAAAGAATAGTGAACAATTATATATATATAAAAAAAAAAGGCATTTTTAACTATTTATATTTTTGACTAATTCGAGTGTTTAATTTTTAAAATTTTAAATTCTTTACTAAAAAATTCTAACTCCGTGTAATTATACGAAGTTTTACTCTATTTTTTCACACCTTCCGACCACAATATCACGAATTTTTGTTTTATATCATTAACAATAGAATCATGTCGCCATTTTTTTTAAAAAGCATGACTTAGAATACACGTATGTTTAATTAATGAATTATATCCATGTGGAATTGACTAAGTCATATAAATTAAGGAGATAATTTTTTTGACATTGGATCAAGTTGTGATCTTGAATAAACAAATATTATAATTTAATCTCTCAAAGGAGTTAAAAAAATAAGGGAAGATAATTTCTTGATCCTATTTTAGCATATCTTGTTAATATTAAATTATCAAAATGATATAGAAAAATTTGAAGAAGTTGTAGTAGTATGCTATTCTCATTAATGCTTCTAACAATTATTATTTATTGATGAAAATAATAAATATAATATAATGTTTTCACATTAATCAAAAAGTCAAAAGGCAAGTTGGTGTTACAAAATTACTTGGGACACTTTCATCGTAATATCAGAATTTTCAGAAATAGTGATAATTAGCTAATTATCGAATGTAGTAATATGTTTATCTTATTGACTTGACACTAGGTAAAAATGATACAACATATTTATCACATAAACATTACTATTAATTTGTAAGTAATTTTACTTTAGAAAAAGTTACTCGTCAAAGTAATTCATTTTTTGAATTTTGTAATTGAACTATTTTATTGAATTAGATCTTTTGGAAAGCTTTTCGAGGCTCTGAGCCTTCATGCAAGCAAGCAGAGCATGAAGATACTGCTTTCCCGACCAACTAAAATATAACTGTTTGCGACTTACTTCGATTCAAAAGAAAGGCAGAGGGTTTGGCAACAACCAAACGACTTTCTATTATAGTTGCAAGTAGAGGTGTACATGGATCAATTTAGTTTAGGTTTTCTAAATATCAAGCCAAATTATATATGTCGGTTTTTAAATCTATAAACCAAATCAAATCAATAAAAGTCGGTTTTTTCGAATTTTTTTCCGTAAGTGTTCATACAAACATATAATTCACTAGTGCTTCAAATATTTATTTATTCTTTCTTAAAAGGATACAACTATTTAAGGTGCTTTTTTAAAAAAAAAAACAACACAATATATGAAATGAATGATGAAAATAAAATATTCAACAAAAAATAGTAAAATTGTATAAAATAAATATTAGATATTGATAAGTCATAATAAAGATAACCATAATTTTAAAGTATTAAATCATACTAAAATAAGTCTATATAAGTATTAATTACGTGACTAAATATTAAATCAAAAAACAAATTAGTTTGTGTATTCATGCAAAACTAAAGAATATATATCTAATATTATTGTCATTTCTAGTGAATATTTTGTGTTAGCATTATTAATGATTTGAGTTTTATTTGACTTACTAATATCTGTTGGTTACAATTTAACCATTCAAAATTTTAAGTTTAAACTGAAGTAATATGTTGAAAGATAAAAACTACGAAAAAGTTTTTGAAATATTTATAAATTACGTCACAATAAATATTTTTATATATAAAATATTTTTAAAATTGTATGTATGTAATATGGGTTAGTTCAGTTTAGTTTAGTTTATTTTAGTTAAAACCAAATCAAACCAATTATAGTCGGATTTTTTTCCAACACCAAACCAAGTCGAATCAAACCATTTGTCTATTTTTTTTTGGGTTTGATTCGGTTTGCAGTTCGATTGTGTTCACCCCTAATTGTAAGGGTTCCAAACCTTAACTACTTCCCCCACCAACTAAAATATAACTCTCATGACTTACTTTAATTCAAATGGCTTTTTATTATAGTTGCAAGGGTTTCAAACCTTTAACTACTTAAGTACCAAAAATTGCTTTCAGTGGATTTCATAATGGAGCTGTTCACTAAAAGCTATCAGCGGTCAGACATGAATCATCACCAACTATATCTCATAACACACCCTAAGTATCAATTTTCAAGCAGATGACCATGCAAGATGTAGAAAGTAGACATACATGATATAAGCTGAATCACTAGTTTTATTTGCAAAAGAAACCTAAAGGTAGATCTTATGCACAATTCACATATTGAAATCACATGATTTGGTTGAAATGCTGAAGAGTTTGTAACCCCAATGTTCATTATACTTAGAAAGTAAATAGGTGCAAAGAAAATTAGTGTTTATGTTTCCTTTGATCAGCCTGTTTGCAAAAGGAAGAGGACATGCAATGTATTTGGTTTAACATTCATCAGTGATGACTATAAAGCTCAAATAACTGATTAAGGTCCTGATATATAATCAAAACTTGAGCACCAATTTCTTTGAGGTTCACACTGGCCTAGTGACAACACCTCATAAAAGTATGTGCTGTTTCAGAAATTTGAGCATATGACATCTGCACCAACGTCATATTTATCGAAACAGCTCATCCAGTTTCGCTATGTCAATATATGCAATTAATAACTCTAACATTTGACCAAGTTGTCTTTATCAAAAAACATTGATCAAGTTGCTGGCTCATGCCTACAGGCTACAACTCCTTAACCGGAACTTGAATTATGTTCCTCTGTGGGGGTTTGGAGGATCCATTGTGCTGATATCCTCGAAGATGTTTGCCTTTCATCAACAAGAAAAACCAGCTCAAGCCAAAATTTGGGATGTCGCGCTCCCTACTTTGTCATCATATTAATCTGAATGAAGAAACAGCCTGCAAACATGTGGAGCAGAATAAGCGTAATACTTTTGGAACCACATATAACATTAGATTAGATGACTTGCTTAATCATTGATAGGCAAAATCCTCACTTAACTAACAACAAGCGATGAAGATTTCATGCATAAAATAGGACATGTGAGAAACAAACTATTGATGGGAAACCTTTTTGCAGTAGCAATATGTTTCTTCTTAGTAAGAGAAGTGTTCCTAAAAGTTCCAACTGTTTTTTCAAAAAGTTAATATATAAACATAACCTTTAACTTTGCCTTAAATGGCATCTATGCCCTCCAATATTGGGCGTGCACAAGCCGCTACTACTTAAACTATTATAAAGTTGGACAAGTAGACACAGACGCTCACCCTATACATGGCAAATCTCACACGATTTAACATGTAGAACGTGTGCATTTCATGCGATTTCACATGTAGGACGCGTGCATCTCACGCGATTTGTCACATAGGATGCATGTATCTACTTGTTCAATTTTATGATATTTTAAGTGTCGCAATCTAAAGTTGGAGGGCGTAAAAGCCAGATGAGGCCAAGTAATATGTATTATGCCTTTTTGAAAAGGTAAAAATAGTACATTTTCTTATCACCAAATACGACATCCTTCTTTTTCTTTCACAAAAATTCTGAATCTAAGATACTAAACAGGCTTAGAAAGGAGATGACAGGTCTCAGTTATCTGTGAATATCAGTCAAGCGAACCATATTTTGCAAATAGACAAAATTTCTGGTGAAAACTTTGAGCTATCCATAAAACAAAGTTAATATGAAATGTGATTGAAATTCAACATATCAGTTACATTAAAACTCTTCTGAAAAGCTCTCTGTTATAGTGTCTATGACATGAAGTTTTTGGAATTCAAAGCAAAATTGCATCCATAAGTTGTAGAAACCGTGGAAATATAATTACATAAATTCTCTTCTAGCTTGAGGCTTGTTATTGATGATACTGTCCTTAAGGATATTTCTCCCAGTGTAGGTGTATCCTCTATGATTCTAAATTACTCACTAACTTAGAAAAAGAGAAGAATATTTTCTATGGTCAGACTGTTACATTGTCTAACTAAACAGTCCAACGGCAGTAAGCGCACTAATATCTTGTGCATCTCTTTTGCCTTCAGGCTCATTTCTCATGTGCATGAGCCCATCTCTTCTTATAGCTATTTACAAACCTACTAATGGACAATTCCTTATAAAATGAAAAAGGAAGTTCTTCCTAATCCATAACATAAGTTTCCATCTATATCAAGTTATCAACCAGTCATACTCGGATATCTTTAATCTTTTACTTGTACATGCTAAACAAAGTTACCTACAAACTTAAATAACTAATTATTTGGAACTATATACATTTTTGTGATGCATATCTTCACTCAAAAACTAGCATACAGAAAAGAAGAAGAAAATGCCCTTAAATTACCCTTTGTACTTGGGCACCATATTTCTCTGCCTCCTCATCTACAAACTGCGAGATAAATTAAATCTTATCAATTTTACAGTCTCCTGGTAAGAGACAATCTATAGCACTCTTTATCATCCTTTCATAATGGATAAATGAAAAGGCAAAGTAAGTTTAATGCTCAGTCTTTTTCCTTCGCTAAGCTGACCTGTCCAGTGAGAGTATACAGTCTATTGTAAATCCCATTGTTTGCTATTCCAAGCACTGAAAATAGATGTCTGAGACTTTCACCAGGATTTTGGAGAGTGTACTCAATGTAATACAAACCTGATTAATATGAGTGACAATTCTTAGCAGCCTTAAACTGAAGTTACCACAAAAAGTCAAACATCATAACATAATGTGGAAGTATAAACTGCCAAACTTTCAAGCAACGGAAATGGGAAGTCAAGACTGTATCAGAGAGAGAAATTAACTTAGTTTCTTAAATTATGTCTAACCTTCTAAATGGAAGAGGCAGATCCAAGATTTCAAGTTTATGGAGTCTATACTCTACGAATGTCGGTTACTAAGTTTGGAATAGATTATTATACATATTAACTGGATTTGTTAAAACAATAGGTTTGGACTTAAGCTACTGGTTCTGCCAAACCTGTAACTTATACCATAGATATGCCCTTACTGAATGTATGGACATCTCTCTTATCCAATTAAAAAAGGGAAATTGTGGTCACTGTCTCCTTCATTCGAAGTTCATCACTGGTCACTGGTCTCCTTCGTTCAAAGTTCATCAGTAAGTTCCATTCACTCAAAATGGTATTGTTATACAATAGAAAGACAGGTTCTGTATATTAGTCTATTGGCTATTATTCAACAGCTTTTCTTCTTGACTTGTCAAAAATCAGTACTGCAAAATAAAGCTGCGTGTGGTTGTGATAGATCATTTCACAAAGCACTTTGTAATTGTGCAGGCACAATAGTATGCATTCTATTTTGTGGCTTTACAAACAGACCCTATTCGATTTATAAGTGCACCTCAGATAACCATTGCGTCCAGTGAGTGTTTTAGATTTTCATTTACCTTTAGAAGCTTTGCTGTCTATGAGTTTTGCTTTCACTCCTGGTGGCCTTTGCCAGCTTCTGTCTAATCCACTAACCTATTAAGAATCATTGAGGACCGAAGTAAGAATGCCAACTGAAGAAAAAATGAAAAGAAAAGGTGACTTTTTCAACTTAAATACGGATTAAAAACCCCACCAGATTCTCAGCGAAAGCATCAACTTTCCCAAAAGATTCCAGTTTAGTGAAATCAGCACCAAGGCTTGTGATTACAATGCTGACTGAAACAAGTAAAGATGATCAAGTTTGTATATAACAATTTAATAAGGCTCAAACAACCGATCCATCATAATATCCAACTAATACCATTTGAGTTAGACGCTTCTTGAGGAAAGAAAGCTATGAGAGACCTTACTCCATCACCTTCTCCTGCGCCTATTTGCCAATCTGCAGGTAATTCATCAGTTTGTTAGATCGTCTTCTAAAATTACCGACATTTTGGTTTTACATAAATTTCACATAATATAAAAGCTCGTTTATCATAAGAAACCACCTGATTTCAAACCTCTTGCATCGCATTATTAACATGATGAAAAGAACCATCATTTTTTCCCATGCTCTTTGTATTCGAGAAAATCTATTTATTCTTTGACAAGATCACCTCTTCCCAAGAACTATGAATGTAAAAGAATTATGTCTCAATGTCTAAGCCAAAAAGATCCTATTATTGTTCCTACATTTCGCATACCAATTCCCTATTTTTTTACAGAGTTAACAGTCAAAGTTACTCTAATCATAATTATCAATAGGCGCTCTCTTCTGCATATGGATATATCGATAAAGAGTACCTAAAATACTTGCATTCAAGAAGAAAAAAGGGAATGTAAAATCATACCACGAGGTATCATTATCTTAAACTTGTTGACATCATCTGAATAAACACGAAAATCCTCCGAGGCATCTGAAATAACATCAACTCTTTTAGCAATTAGACATTTTGAAGGACACTGGCCATGTCAAAGCAATTAAATTAGTCAAAACGTACCACCCTCTGCCAATGTAATCGAAGTAAAGGCAGACAGAGAAAATGCAACAGAGCCTGCCTGTAGCAGGAGCTCTCTTCTCTTGGTTACACTTTCTCCTTTAACTTGCACACTGTACAAATATAAATTAAGAGTCAAATATGGTAAACAAATGAAGAAGTTAACAAATGTACTCTGGTCATTTGATCTAGCAGATCAAAAATTGACAACAGTTCATGGTAACTGAATCAAATAAAGGAATGATATATAAACAAGACACTCAAACTTGGTCTCAGCTGGTAAATAAACACTCCTACTTTGAGAGTACATAGCTAGACACTTTAATTTGATCTTAACTAGCAATTAAACACTCCAACTTGTCTCTACTATGTCTCATGGACACCCAACGTTGACGTGACACGTAAATTTTGAAGGTGTCTAAATGACTATTTTGTAAGTTAGAGTGTTCAAGTGACACACTAAAGATGAATTCAGGTATCTAAATGTGCATATTCAGAGTTAAAGTGCTTACTTCCCAGCTGAGGCCAATTTTGAATGTCTGTTCATGTATTATGCTTAAACTAACACACACAAAAAGAAAAAGATAACATTAGTTTCACTTACGATCACCAAACTTTGTCAACTCTAACAACAAACTTACGAAACTATCGTGGCACATCAAAGTAGCTGAGTTTTACCTATTATAACAACTCAACTTTATCCACTGTAGCAATAAAGTCATAATTTTTTAGCCACCATAATGAAAAACTAATAAAAACTATGTGGTCACATTAATGTCAAAACTACCCGCTATATCAAAAATCTATTCATCAAATTTACTTTAATGGCAAAAAGGTTAGCTTGTTTGGATGATTCTTACCTGTTGTATTGCATTGTGTTCTTAATTTAAATATAATATTTTTTTTAATTGTTATTTCAATTTTATTATATCATATCATTCAATTCATCATAAGGTAACGAGGAGAAGTCCCATTCCCATTTATCCGGGGCTTGATGAACAAAGTTAAACTGTCTGGTGGGAGATAAGAAGTATCCGTAATTGAGGTGAGCATTTTATGTATAGAAGAAAATGTTTGACTGTAATCTTTGAAGTGGGTAAGGAAGTCCTTATGAAGTCAGAGATGCATACAAGTTGGCTCCCGACACCACAATTATAAAAAAAAATAAAATTGTCTTACCATTATATTGAGTATAATTTAGCTGACTTTATTGTTACACAGTGAGAAAAATTCAAATGATCCAGAAAAGACAAAAAGAAAAAAAAAATGAAATGAAAGTTTACCTTGTTCTTGAATCAGGCCCATTGTTCTTGCAGCAGAAAATAACTGGCTTTCCATTTTTCTTGGAACCTGAACATACACACACACAAAAAAAAAACGAAGAGCTAATGGGAGTTAATGAAATGCCCAAAAAGGACAATTGGTGCACTAAAACCCCCGATCCTAGTCACAGGGCAGCAACTTACTAATTAATGAAATGCTACTTCTAGAGAAATTAGAGGAGTGAATGAACTATGAAGTAAAAATGTTGAACCTTTAATAAGAGTAGAGGAGTTTGAGGGGACACGTGTCAATCTAAGAAAGGCTTGATGCTGGTAATAATTCAAAGATGGGAATGAACATGAAGGAGTCGCCATTAATTTTTTTTTCTATCAAGGAGCAGAGATTTTGTGTATCCAATTCCCAGCCAACCAGTTTTTATTTTCTTCTATTTTGCTCAAATAAACACAGTTGGAAATTCCACTCTAGCAGTTTCTTTCTTTAGTCCCTTTCTTTTTTAATAAAATTAAGTTTTTTATTTCTATTACCCCACCCCCTCGCCCCAAAAAAATATTAAAATAATATATCATTGAAAAATAGGCGTGTATACCGTCAAAGATTATAGTGGAGAAATAAATACTATTTCATTTTTAATTATAAGTTTCAAGTGTGAGCTTTGGGTATATAATCATAATAATTTTGCAAGTATTATCGAATGACACCATTTGTTATAAAGCGACGGTCCCGACTAGCTATTTTATTTTTGACAATTAGTATTCAGGCCAATATTTTTTTTCCATCTCTACTAAAGAACGCCTATCACCTCTTAATTAATAATAGGTATCAGATAACCCTGTTTATCAAAACTAATACAAATAAGAAGAACTCGACTTCATCCTAAATAAATACAGATTGTTATAAAATAAAATACAATACAAAACCAAAATTCTAAATATGAAAAGTTTCTATATAAGGAAAGTTGTTATTCATAGAAATATATTAAAATTGAAAAATAAACTAAAATGGAAGGAAAAATTAAACTAAAAATTCAGTCATTCTTACCTTTATATAGCCACCATGTTGGTTGACACATGACATTACAAGCCATAGTCACCAACTATGGTGGCTTGCTTGGTTGCCATGTGGCTAAAGGTAAGGCTTAGTCACTAAGCTTTACTTTTAGCCACTTGGCTTATTTAATAAGCTCACAACACAGATAATCTTTTGTAGTTGATAAGAAAATTTGCAATTATTATTCTTTTAAGTGTGAACAAATCCTACTTCAGTGTAATAATCCATAAATCACACTAAAAAAGTACACCACACAAGCAAGCTCGATCGACATGTAGTGAATTTTAAACAAGTGACCCTCATTTGAAAGATTATTTGCTCAATCACCAACCCACTCAGCCACCCTGACCGGTACATAAATAGAATTCAGGATAAATCACATAATTAATTAAATATTTATATTTTATCTTATTGTTTTTATAATATTATGAAATATATAATTTTGTACTGATAAAGTTGCTGTTATGTGACCAGGAGGTCACGAGTTCAAACCTTGAAAATAACCTTTTGTAGAAACGTAATTAAGACTATGTACAATAGACCCTCGTGATCAGCCCCTTCATGGGATCCTGTGCATAGCGGGAGGTTAATGCACCGAACTGCTTTTTTTATAATTTTTTAGTCATCATACATACGGAGGGTCGCGATATATAACTCGAACACGATGTATAATTTATGATATATCACATGTATTGCGACTGCGCAATATATGATATGAACAATGTAACTGAAATAATTTACACATGTATCCGTACGTATTTGAAGAGTTACTTGAAATATGTATTATATCGAAGTTATGTATCGCAATATTCGTATGTATCTAAAGGATTTCTTGCATTATGTATCACAACCCTCTATATATATCACATATAAAAAAAAAAAAAATATGAGATATAATTTTAAAAATTAATTGATTCTTATAACAGTGTAATTAATAACTAGGCAAAATAAATATTTAAAAAACGAAAAGGCACGAAGTCAGGTGTTCATATTGATGAATTTGATTTTATTTTTTTTAAATGACAGGTCTTACAATTAAATGCAATGTATAATTATATTGTACGAAATCAATTTTAGCCTTACCTTTTATTACCTGCCTTTTTTCACCTTTATTTATTTTTTAATCAACGTCGTAATATATAGGGAAATCATCAGGAAAAAAAACACAAATTAATTTCTATTTCTTTTTTTTTTTCCTCTTCTATAAACCCTAAAATATTTTCTTTTCTTTTCTATCTTCTCAATTCCTATATTCCTGGTAAGAAATTCAGTTTCTTCTCATTTCATATGAATTTTAAGATAAAAAAAAATTTAGTATTTTATAAATGTTTTTTATCAATTGTTTATCGTTGATATTATTTCCCAACTGTTAATTTTTTTTAAAATTCATTTTTTTTTTTTGCTTGATCTGTTAAAAAATTTGAATTTTTTTTTGCAAAATTTGCAAATTATAGCTAAGTTAATCAATTTCACAAAATTACCTGATGTTGTTTTTCAGTTGAATTTCTAGGGTTAGGGTTTATACTGATGAACTATGTTAGGGTTTTAGTTTTAGCTCTGAACTGTATTTTTTTTTTCAGTTACAATTTGGGGGAAAACCGATGAAAAATGTCGCTACCTGAGCATTTCAGTGTCGCCGGAGTTCAAAATTCTCCGGCTAGTGTTCCGGCACCGACTCCACCGGCGTCGGTTCAGAATATGCACATGAGTTATAGAGACGACAGTACAGCTATGTTTTCGGCGCCGGCGCATCCGTACACGTCGGCTGAAGGTTCCGGTTCCGTCTCCGGCGCCGGTTTCAATAATTCGTCGGAGCCGATGAAGAAGAAGAGAGGCAGGCCGAGGAAGTATGGGCCGGATGGGTCTATGGCATTGGGTTTGAATTCTGCTGCGACTTCGCCGCCTGTTACGGGGGGTATTACCAGCGGGAGTTTGCCACCGAAAGAGCCGGTGAATTCTGCAGCTGCTGGTCAAAATCTTTGCGAAGGACCAGGGTCGCTAAGTTCTCTGAAGAAAGCTAGAGGGAGACCACCTGGTTCTAGCAATAAGCAAAAAATTGACAATTTTGGTAATCCTCTATATGTTCTCCACCTACTTCTTAATGTTTGTTAATATGATATTGATTTATTTATCAGCATTTTTCATGTGTCATAAAATATACTCTCTCAGTTTCATTTTATTTGATCCTTTGTGACTGACATCTCTTATAAAGTTATTAATTAGAGGTGTATTTTACTAAATTAATCTGAGAACTCTATATTTGACTATTAATACATTATATTGTTATTTAATACTAAAGATCTAAGTTGCACAGACTTTTACTTTTGATGCCATACCCATGTCGGATTTTTCAAAATACAGTACTTTTGACGGATCCGACACGCACTACTGGTTTCATTCTCCCATTGTGAGGATCAAAAGCGCAATAACGAAAGATAGATTCACAGTGGGGTGACGTGCCTAAGTTTCCTAGGTTAGTTAGCCAATACGAGTTGACATTTTTGGAGTGCCTGAGAAACATAGCGAAAGATAGAAAGGAAAAAAGTATTGTGAAATTCTCTTGATTTCGTAGATTGAACAGTAAATTGAAGCAATTATTTTCAATATAAGGACCAAGTAATTTGAAACAAAGGGAGTAGAATGTTGGTGATTCAGAGATTCTTTAGGGAAACAGTTGGTTTGACCTTGTGCTTTTGCTTTCAATATTTGGAATTAAGGCAAGTTAGTTGTCATACAACCTTCCTTCAATCTGTTTGTCTTATTTTTTATTCTAGTCCGCTTAAAAAGTGCCTCTTTTTTAATTTAATTCTAACTTTTTAAATGACATATTTAACACCAAAGGACATTTTGTTACATTCTATGCATCTTTAGTTTAAGACAACAAGATTTTAATATGTTTCTTTACTTTCTTAAACTTCATGCCAAGTCGAAAAGAGATAAACAATTGAAAAGGAGGGAGCAATATTTATTTCAAGTAGTACTTAGATAAATATTTGATCTGTTAGCCACTGTGAGTATTATAATACTAAAGAAAGCTGCTCTTTGGATCAATGGATCTGCATACAGACTGACTTCAGAATCTCAAGAAGTGGGCTATTACCAATATACCCTATGTGCTCTGATAGTTATTGATGACTTCAAATGATCATAATGTTTATGAGTGCTGACGTACACATAAGGATTTGAAATTATATTCTGTATATTGTTTATTACATATGTTTATGTTTGAGTTTCTATTCCCCCCTTCACCTCTTGGCATATGTTAAAGAAGAAACTATTGCTGGACCATTTAACCTTATGTTGTCACTATTTGTCTCCTAGATATGCAAATTGTCTTCTGGATAGAGTTTAAAAAGTTATTTGTAGTTCTGGATTTTTTTTTTCAATATTGTAATTTGTAAATTTCATATGAGTTCCTTTTAATGTTCGAGATATTTAACGTGGCCCAAATATTAGGTAATAAATTATTTACCTTTTCTCTCATATTGTTATCAAAGGTGAAAAGCTCAGCGTAATGAAGAAAGGTGCAAATGGAGGAAAACTACAAATATGTATATGTAGTCTAAATTTAATAATTATAAGCATGAATAACAAATATATGGACAAAGAAATTGGAAAAAAAGCTACTTACTAAACTATCAATTGCTTAGAGTTGCTAATTAAGGATTAATGCTAATTGGCAAGGAAAAGTAACCCTAGATCCTTGATGACACTGGAGCATTTATTAAGCGAGGGGAAATGCTTAACAAGTTTTGCGCCTCATTTCAAGGTTTGAACACGCGTTTGACAACACTGATCTCCAAATTAAGTAAAGAATCAAATAACATTATATGGTTATGCTAATATCAGAAGTTTCGGTGGAAAGAAATATTTTATCAGGAGCTCCTAGGATAACCGTATTTTATGGAGAAGTCCCTTAGGTTAAAGTTTTTGCTTAAGATAGTCTAGCCTACCAGTCTAGCATACCTTTTATTTTAGGCATAGACTAGAAGATTGGGTTTTCTTTGATCACTTCCTTCTCAGATGCTCGTCCAAATTGAAGTACAGGTGCTTTTTAGTCGATTCAGTTTATCGGTTATCGGTTTGTAAATATGCTTATAGGGTAGCCAAACCAATAAGACTTTCATTGCCTGTTTTTGGTTTATCAGTTACCGGTCCTTAGCATTTCGGTTTCGATTAATCGATGCTACTACTAATTTGTCTTCCTTTCTCTTGTTTTCATTAGATAGTTGTTGCCTGTGTCAATTTCCCTTGTGAACCGAGTGGAAAAGGAAAAAAAATTGACTTCTCTTGAGAAAATTCAGAATGAACTCGAATTATCAAGATTAGAGTCTAGGGGAACAGAAGATGGATAAAATAAACCAAAAGAGAGAGGAGGAGGCTACAGAGAAAGCAGGAACAATTATTTGATTGGCTCGTACAAAGTTAAAAGCATGATCTTGTTGTGTTAACGATTTAACCATTAACTAAAATCAGAAAACCGAAAAATGACCTGATAGCCCAAAAATAGAATTTACAGAACTGTTAACCGAAAAAACCGATAAGGATAAACCAATAGCTATTTTTGGGTCGTTTTATCAGTTAAACTGGTTTTTGCACACCCATAAATTGAAGGACTCCATGAATTCCATTGCAACGACTCTTGTGTATGTATATGAATTTTAACATCCTTTTATCATTTATTGACAATTTGATAGGAGTTTCCTTTTAAAATTTATTGCCTAAAGAGTTGCACAACTATTCCCTCGTTTTCGAAATAAAGTTTCTTCCTTGCTGAAATAATTGATCTGGAATTTCATGAATTCTCTTGGATCACATGTAATAGAAGATAGATGCGGATTTTCTGATCCTTTTCTTTCATTTTCCATTATTTCTGTTTCTTCTTTTGGAGAGGGCGGGTGAGGAGGTTGCAAACATACTGAACTTGCCTTGTATGATAAAATCCCACATTATCCTGCGTTTTTTCATCCACCATCATGATAGAACTTCTCAACGTCATTTCTGATTGCAGGATCAACAGGATTTGGATTCACTCCACATATTATCGCTGTGAAAACAGGAGAGGTTACCTCTTTATCCTTTGTGTTTCCTTTGATTGCTATATAGATAATCTTCTCTTTGACTTGAAGAACATTTAATTTTATGAAACTTGGGAATAGCCCGCAGGCATTCTTGTGTCTCGAATTACAACTATTCCATTTTATTTGTGTTATGTGAACTCTGGTAGATGTCCACATCTAATGTTCCAATAATCACAAAATGAATTTACAAGGTTTGAAATTTGTGGAGCTACGTATGAGTTTTCAATCTCAATTCGGATATTGTGTTTTTAGATTTTTATCCAATATGAAACCATATATGTTTAGCTGTACTGCAGAAGTGCTGTTAATATTTTTAAAGATAAAGATATTTAAAAAAAATTGTTTTAGAAGAACCAATATATATTTTTTGATAACCGTGGTGTTTGGGTCACCTTTAGTACGATCTGGCTTCACACCTCTCGCCTATCGGAACACCAACCCAATCTTGAAAGCTGAAGTGCGTACTTTTACTTCCTCTCTGTTCTTTTTAACCAAACAAGGGGAATGCCCTCTCTCTCTCTCTCTTTTTTACTTCTCCAATTGCCTTGATGTAGCATCTCTTGTGATAAAGATCTAAATATGTAAAATGTGTTTAATGTGTTTAACTCTTTGGAATTCCTGTGTTGCCGTTAGATTCTTGTAATGTCTTGGACACTTGTGATAGTTTTCCAGACATTAAGTCAAAGGTCCTTCCATTTTTTTATTACTAATTTCTTACTATCTGATTTTCAGGATGTGGCATATAAAATAATGTCGTTTTCTCAGAATGGTCCGAGGGCTGTTTGCATCTTGTCTGCTAGTGGCGCTATATCAAATGTGACTCTTAGACAAACTGCCACGTCTGGTGGAACTGCGACCTATGAGGTTTACTTATTAATATTTGTTACTTGTTTTAGCTATCATGTCCCATCTCACATACTTCATCTAATTATAACACTTAGATTTTTTTCCAAATAATTAATGTCTTTTTGTAGTTATTTATGCATTACTATTATATTTTTTATTTCTATATTCATTACCGCCCTTTTTTATAACTAAAGCCCTCATGGTAATGTGCTTTGCACTTAAAGCCTCAATAGATTGAGGTAATTTACTTTTGGCTCTTGTTTACTTCATATTAATTTCAGGGGCATCTCACTTAGATGTGAGGGAGAAAATTATCATTTTTCATCATTTTACTTGAGAGATATATTTATTTTTTACTATTATTTCTAAACTCCATATGCAGTTCGTATGCATTTTTATCTTTTTCCTTGATTTCGACTGCATTCTGTACCGGAAATTAGTTTATTGTCTCTTCTAGAACTCACAGGTCTGCTGATAAGAATCTGCTCTTCAGCATCGTTCTTTCCGGATTGTCTATCCTTGCATTATTTTGGTGTTGAGTGCTTTTCTGACCCTCTCCTCCTGTAGGGGCGGTTTGACATATTGTCTCTTTCTGGTTCATTTATGCTGTCTGAAATCGGCGGCCAACAAAGCAGAACAGGTGGATTAAGTATATCATTAGCTGGATCAGATGGACGGATTTTTGGTGGTTGTGTGGCAGGCGTTCTAACTGCTGCATCACCAGTCCAGGTTTGCCTTCTCATAAGTTTCAAAGATCAATTTTATCTATTAAGTCTAGGTGCACGAAAGCTGGCCGGATACCATGGTCATAAAGATAAATAAATAAACAAATAAGTACTATCTAGTAATCGTTTATCATGGAACACTAATGCTTTATCCACCTTTCCTGGATTTAGTGTTAAATGGTAATTAGTGAAGCTGCTCTTGGTATCAAACAGGACGAGCAAGCTGTTGCTTATTAAGTTTATGTTTTGGCACTCTGATTACTTATATACCTCCTTCCAGGATGAGACAATTCTTGCTTTATGAATGCATGCAGCATGCATCACTTGGAAAAAGAAAGAGTGCGTGCAGTATGCTAATTAATACAGTTAGTTTCTTCTATTATTTTGATAAAGTAATATATTTAGTATCTTATATCTGTAAACTCCTCAGTTCCAGACACCCTCTTCCTCCTTGATTCCTCTAATTATGTGCAGCAGGCAAGAGGCATCATCCCTTTTTTGTGAAGGATGGGGGGCTTAAAAGAGTAGTATCATTGTATTTTGTCATTAGTTATCTTTGACACATATTTGGTTTACATAGCAGGCACTAATTAAACGGCTTCTGTTTCAGGTTATCGTAGGTAGCTTCATTGCAGATGGTCGAAAAGAGCCAAAATCAGCAAACCATTTTGAGGCATCACCTGCTCCGTTGAATGCCAATCTTGGTGGTATGACGGGGCCTAATAGCCCTCCATCACGTGGCACTTATAGTGAATCATCTGGTAGTCCCCTAAATCAGAGTGGTCCAGTAAGCACCAACGATAACCTGCAAGGAATGTCGAGCTTGCCTTGGAAATGAGTAGTTATTAACGCTCTCTTCTCTGACCAATTGAACTCCTTGTCGACTAGTTCACTGAAGAAGACTCAGCGGATTATTGTAATGTTAATCGGTGTAATTGTAGTTGTGCAGAAGTAAGGACCACAGGCACTTTTTACCTACCTTAGTGCAAGAACTGCTGAGAAATGCTAATTTGCATATGCTTTAGGTATTCTGCTTTTTCTGTCTTGTTAATTTACCTTTTTGTGTTATATCAATCATGGGACATGGTTTGGCTTTCTTGTTATGTACTGCTCTCTAGGCACGACTTTCCAAATTAGCCATCTTCAACTTAGTAGGCGTTTGGACATGTGATTGAATAGCGTTTGGGCAATGCGGATTTATTGCAATTTTATGATCTAGAAGAATATGAATAATGTCCTTACTTTTAAGGTGGTTAATTCATTTCCGTTGTACACACGGGTTAATTTTCATATTAGTATCTCTTTAATCTCAATATTTAAGGCAACAAAATTGAAATAACATTTTAGTGAAATGCATACTTTCTTCATCATTGGCTGGCACTATTGTCACCACTTCCCTTTCATCCTAAAAACATCACGTTTCGTTTTAAGTTGTTCACTAATATTCTCACAGATTGTGGTGCTTGGATCTTTCAAAATATTATTATTTGTATCAAATCCTCTAAAAATATATGATTTTTGGAGAATTCAACCGAAAACATTTTAAAGAATGGAGTAACATAATTTATGAATTCAAGTTTGAAATGATACTCATAGATACTTCAAAATTGTCGTTTTACTTTTATCGGATCCTTTATAAGAAAAAAATATGTGAGAAGGATCTAACAAACTGATATTACTTTTGAAGGATCTAGGTAGTCAGGGTCTGACTATAATATTAGGTATGAGTTCAGATGAATGCAATTTTTCCTTAGATCCTATATTTTGTATTTAAGAAAATCATTAAATATCTTTTCAGTAGCGAATTGAGTTTAATAAATTTAAAATTCTAGCTTTGATTATGCGAACAACATCGTTGGAAAACCTTTATTTCACAACTATATATATGCCAAATTAGGCCTTGAGTTTATCTCAACCTCAAAAATTAATTCAAAAAATGAAAGATTCTCAAATCCTATTAGGTGTTCAGAGATCTCGTCCCAAATAGAAATTTGATGTCTTTTCTTGCGCCTCAACAAGTCATTTTCTTTTCATAAGGAATCGTGATTTGTTCCAATGGGATTGATGCATTACATTTCTCATCAACACCCTGCTTATCTCCAAGCCTTTTTTTCAGACGGGAACATGCAAATTCATTGGTCAGGTATTTATTTCTTAGAAAATTACACCTAATGTCCTTTAAAATGGCTGATCTTGAATTTTGTCCCCCAAAATATGTGATGTTGATGTTTTGACCCCTCGTTATAGCTCTTACCTATAAGCTAGACGGTCTAACTCTTCCCCATAAGACGAAATTTTTAGTTAATTGTGTAGGTTCATTGTCTTTAAATATTATAAATATCTACCTTATTGGCAAAAGTTAGAACGTCTGTCTTGTGTGCAACATATCCAAGTTCTAACCCTTGCCCATAAGGCAGAACATCATGAAATTTTAAGACAGTGAACCTGCATAATTAACTAGAAGTTCGCCTTATGTTAAGAGTTAGAACTTAGATATGTTGCCAAAAAATCAAAACCACTACTTATTGAGGCTATTTTTATAAGACCTTTTTTATGAGGGACAAAATATCAAGATAAATATTTTCCATCCATTTAATAAGTTTTTGCATGGATCCGTATTTCTATGCGATCTTTAATCTTTGCCCCTGCTATTTATTTAATGAAACTTTGTTGATAAAAGTATCCTCCATTATGACTTTATTTTGGTTGATACGCATTTAAAGAATACCTTGGCACATAAATACAATGCTATCTAATTTGCAAGACACATTTTTAGTTTATTAGCGACGGAGTCAGAATTTTATAGAAGAAATTCGAAATTTAAATAAGTGAATGCACGAACTAGTCGAAGAAAATTTGACATCTAGTATATATACATTAAAAAATAATATAAATAATAGAGAAAATGCATCAAAGCCCCCCTAAAGTTGGGCCAAATTTGTAAGTAGGCATAGCAATTTTTCGGGAATCCTATTACACCACTAACCATTTTATACAGTTATAAATACACGATTTTGATCCCTTTTTAGCCTTTGCATGTTCTCACGGCTCAATAGAATGTGATTGCTTATTTTTGAATCCCTCAACCATTTAAACAGAGTCACGTGCCATTAATTTTTTAAATCCTTTTATTTAAAGGAAGAGAGTCATTTTCTTGAAGCCTTCTTCTCCATTAATAGCCCTTGGAAGATTTTGCAGCTATCCAAACTCAGAAATTTTCTTCAATTTTATTTTTATTTTTTGATATATTAGGATTAGGTTTTTAGGGAAATCAAGTTTAGGATGTCGAATTCAAGCTTGAATAGGATTTGTAATAATGAGAAATGATCCAATGTTGTGTGTGATAATGCGATGCAAACATGGAGATTTGCTACCACTGCAAACTTCATGGTCGAATGAAAACCTATCTAGAAGATTTTGGTCTTGTCCATGATATCATGTATGTTTGATAATTATTCTTAATTTTTTTGTTTGGGTTCAACTGATTTGTTTCTACTACATTTTAGGAAAAGTCATGTAAGTTCTTTAGATGGAGGGATCCTGAAGAGATTGATTTGGTATTCAAGTTCGTTATTCTGAGATTGGTGAAAAGAATTAGAGTTAGAAGAAGCATTAGCATTTTAAGGTAAGGGAAGTAAGATGAAATGGGTGGAGAGAAAATATTTTCACAAGGCGATTAAGAGACGAGGAAGTCAAATGTTGTATCTTCAATTGGAAGCTCATGTTCAAGATTTTTGTTGTGCTTTTTTTTGGTTTTAGGCATTAACAAGACAGTGAACAATGGAAAATGCAAGTGTGCACTTGCAATTGCCGTAGTTGTCTTACTCTTTAATTTGTATATTACTTTACCGGAATAGTTTAACTCTAACCAGATGTAATTTTGTGTTGTTATTTTAGACTAATATAAATGGAACATCTATTTTGTGTCCTTTTGTTCAGCTATTTGGTGACCATTTAAGCATTTTCATAACTTATTAGTGACATTTCATAGCCAATTGCAAATATATTGAAAGTAAAACAACCAAAAGAAAGAGAATTGAAATAGAAATAGATTGAGAACATTTCTACTTGATCAAAGTTTCTATAGAGTTGGCACCTACAGGTTTGACACCAAAACATCATCATAACAGCAGGAAAAACATAAAGAGTTTGGTACTTAACTACAACAACATAATAGTTAGCAAAATCAAATTATTTTCAGTGGCTAAAACATAATATCCACAACAAAAATTCAACCATCAACTACACACTACTTTCATGCCACATGAGTCTTTCTAGTTGAACTAGTTTGACTCTGGATATTAGCAGCAGACAAGCCTTGTTTGAATTTTTTTTGTAACTCTCATTTTTTCAAGCTTGTTACTAGTAATGACTGTCTTTTCCTTCCATTTAGCTCCAAATCTTAGTTGATGGCCAATATCTCCAGTAAATTCATCATATCTCCTTGTAGTTCTTGTACCAGTGATAATCACTCTCCCACTAGGCATTCCAGGCTATAAAAATAAAATTAAAAAAATCAAAATTCCACTATTCACTAAGTGAATTAATGTTTCAAAATTGTATAAGAAGCTTATTTAAGAGTGGTGAAACCATAATCAACTTGGAATATTTCGACTCACACCATTCTTGTCCTTTTAAAAGCCCTTGAATTTTCACCAGTGTTGCTACCCTAATTCTCTTGTATTGGGGGTGTCATTCCTCTTCCCCTTCCCTCTGCCTCTTGCTTTTGTTGTTTGTCTTTCTTGACTCAGCCCTTTTTCACTGCCTATACCATCATTCTCTTGTTTTGGATGAGGCATCCCTCTTTCTATTGCTTCAGTGATCTGGCTTTCTTGAGCTATTCCTCGACCTCTTCGATTACCTCTTCTACCAGTTACATCATGTGTAGTGGTCTATTAAATAAATAATTAAAATATTATTGTATATTAAAAAAAGAACTTAAAAGAAAATTTGATATATAATTACCTGTGACTGGGTAGTAGATCCAGCAGTTTGAGTTGAACCATTTTTAGTAGTAGGACATTTTTTATTATGTTCTTTTGCATGATAATGGCTACAAGTCATAACATGCCTATTTTCGATTCTTTTGATTTCATGAGCCTCCTTCCTTCTAACTTATTTTGTCCTGCCAGAAAGCTTTCTGATTTCTGGTGGTTTAACAAGTGAATTATTGGATCTTGGCCACATCTTCATATTGTTCATTAGCTGGATGAAATGCTCATTAATGCTAAGATAGGTTTCCTTCTTGTAACACCTCACCACACAATTAATGGATTCATACTCTTTATAGTGAAGTGCAGCAACACTATGAAGAAAAGGTATGCCCCTAAACTGCCAAGATCTACAACTACAAGTGTGCCTGACAATGTCTACACCTTTGTGTTCTATCTCAAAACCTCTTTCTCCATTCTAAGATAAGTTGCATTTATTGACTTGTTTATATTTTTTTGTAAAATCTTGAGAGACATGGGAGATATATCAGGGATCCATGTGTCAGTAAACTGTATTAACTGATCAATTTTTTTCATCATCTTCACTCTAATTTCCTCAAGCATTGTAATTATTGTTTTAGGCCTTGCAGGCAAAATCCATGCATTGAAGCTCTTTGCCATATTGTTATCGATAACATCATATTTATTGAATTTTCGAAAGTATCTTTTGCACCATCTTTCTATATTGTAATATAGCATATCATCCAAACAACCCTTTCCCGGCTTCTCATTTCCTCAATGTGATCTCCTAGTTCAGCTTCAAAGGTGGATATTGCAATCTTTCAAAACACATTTCTTCTTTCTATTCCCGTTTATGTTTTGTACCAATTATCAATAATGTGTCTAGCATATATTTTGTGTTCAACAAGTGGCAGTAACCCATTTACTGCAGTTTTCAGTCTCTGTCAATGCAAGAAAATGAGTAGTCAATAATACAGTTTAATAAAAATAAGTAAAATAAATAAATAAATATAAACAGTTAAACATTTTTCTTGATAGTACCTTTTGCATATCAATGATCATGGTTAGTTCATGTCCTTCACCAAGGTTAAGGTCAAGGTCATTCTTCAGCAGACTCACAAACCATATCCAAGTAAAGCTATAGGCAACATTTGGTTATTTCCATCTCTGCATACAACCACTAATAATTAACCTTTGCACACACCTTTTAGAAAACATTCATCCAAACTATTGCACCTCCTAGCACCTCCAAAGAATGCTTTCTTTAAAGCATGAAAACACACATAAAATTCCTCAAATATTTTCTGTTCAGTTTTAACTGTTTCACCAAGTTTCACAACACAAGTAGTACCTGGATTTGATCTTAATATCTCATCTCTATAGTCCAAAATCCTACCATATTCAACAATGTGATTACCCATAATTTCTTCTAACATTTTTGTCCTAGCTCTTCTTACAACGGTCTTACCAACATGAATATCCAATTCCTTTCTAACAATTTCCTGCAACTTTAAAATGTTAATATTTGGCTGTTGAATTATCCTGTCTTGTATCTGCTGTTCAAGTACTTTGAATTGCACAAGTAGTTAAAGGTTGAAGTCAAATATACGTGTACATGATTGTAGTTTTTAATTACAAAATCTCTAACTTGAGTATCCCCATTAGCACAATAACCAGGGACATCCATTTTTTCAACATCTAACTCTTTAACTTTTTTTGGCTCATTCACATACTTTTTAATTTGAATTTTTTCTTGGACTTCATATATGATAACATCTTCCTTAAAATCTTTGCAAACACCCAACCTGTTTCTCAAACAATCTTCTCACAAGTTAAATTAAACACAACTCTATTTTTGGTCTTCTTTCTAACTGATTTATGCACTACCTGATCAACTTCTTCACCATATCCCTGGCCTGATTCCTCCTCTAGTTCAAAGCTAGGAGCTTCATCACTTGGATAGTAGGGTTCATCATCCCCTAGCTTACCAACTAAGCTATCCTCATTACCAACATTGATCTCATCATATTTTAGCACTTTTCACCAGTGTGAACCTGTGCAG
The DNA here is from genome assembly GCA_039654485.1 of Withania somnifera. Taxonomy (NCBI): domain Eukaryota; kingdom Viridiplantae; phylum Streptophyta; class Magnoliopsida; order Solanales; family Solanaceae; genus Withania; species Withania somnifera. Next base: position 15,554,188 of record JBDJHY010000014.1, on the reverse strand, counting down.
TTGTTATCCCTCTAGGTCTCCTATTTTGCCTATTGAAATGCCTCTTCTTTGCCCTGATGTCCCTATACTCTTCATGAATATCACTACCTAAGTTGCTGACCTCACTACTATCTCTTTCAGATTCATCATCTAAATCATCTTCAGTAGTGTCTTCTTCACCGGAATCTTCTCTGCCAAGATCCTAAATAATTATAGGATCATCAAAAGAGGTGGAATGTTGTGCATTATACGAAGGTTCAACAGTAGAACAAAGTTGTGCAATAGAAGGCTATGTAGGAGGGTTGAGAGGAGTAAAAGGCTATGTAGTAGAAAAACATTCAATAGTATGAGTAGAAGGATGTGCAGTGGAAAAAGCTTTATAATGAGGACTAGAATTCTCAGAAGAAGGGTCAGAGGGATTATTAGGGCTAGAAGGTCCACACTTATTAAAGGGGGTAAAAGATTCCCCAGCTACCCACCTAAATCATTAAAAGACTCACCAATGTCCATAACATGAGGGGCATATTCCAAAGGCAATGTTACCACATAACAAGGGTCATCTACCCATAACAAACAAACATATCCAGTGTATCCCCATTTTTAACACACATGAAATGTCAAATATAACCTTATCACACTTAATATCACCAAATAACCATACAACGGATTACTAACAAAAAAATCACAATATG
>JBDJHY010000014.1:15444529-15464737 GCA_039654485.1 Withania somnifera | reverse complement strand
CTTCATCTATTTTAGTTGTCATATTTTATTTTTTTAAAATCAAATAATTTAAGTTTAATTATAAAATTTAGCATGTATATATAATTTTTTTAAATAAATTAAATTTATATTTAGAAATTTGCTAAAGATATTATAAATTATATTAATTATAATTTAAAATATTTTTAAATTATAATGAAAATTAAAATAAAAAATAATTTTATTTAAATTTCAAAATTCAAAAGCGTGAACATTATTATTTAAATTCAAGGAGAAAGCTACAAGGAAATTACACTGCTGGATTTTCGGCTTTGGCAAATGGCAATGGCCCTCTTTTTGATGTACAATTAAAAGATATTTTCCATCACAAAATAAGTATAGGTTTTAGCAAAGAAAAAGTAATCTTAAAATAAGTAGTACTAACTAACTCACTCCATCGTATTATTATGTAGCATCTTTTATTATTTAGTCCCACTTAAAATAAATATAAAAGTTTTTTTTTAATAAATTATTTATAATCACATGTATATCTAATTAGAATAATTTTAAATCAAAAAATTTAATTTTTTTTAAATACCATGTCAAGTCAAATAATATTATATAAAAAATATTTTTTTAGAATTCAAGATAAATATAATATTATATTTATTTTAATTGATTCATAAAATATAAGAATTATTTAATATTTTAATTTTAGATTGCAAGATTAAAATTTATTATATTTTTTCTTGAATTTATCATATCATAATCAGACACATAATTAAATAGTAAGAATAATTATTTTCATTTGTATCCTTATATTAAAAAACTATTCTTCTTTAGTAGTATTTTATTCTTAAAATTTTAATATATAAAATACCTTTTTGTTTTTTAAGAAAGTTCACTCGCAGATAATACTCGCAAATCATAATCAATACTTAAGGTGGATTTGATTCTAGATCTCTCACTAGGGATGATTTCTGGCTCCCAATCACTCAATATTTTTTTAGAAATAAGCTAGCAATTATATATTTTGGGACGTAGACAATACTATTTGTCATAAACCTCCCCTAAATCCTCACCAAACCAGTACACTGCAGCTTCGTCCTCTTCTCCTCTGCCACCCACTCCCCTCTCTTCTATGCCACTCTTTTAAATACACACACAAATTACACAGATAAGGTTGCGTTGAGTACGTTGTTTTATATTCATTTGAAGTAATACTCTGTTTTCTTAACAATGGCTTCCTCTGTTTTCTTCACTCTTTTAACTTTCTTCGTACTTTTCATTTTCTCTGCGTCTACTGCTGCAACACCTTTGATTTTCCCTTTAACTCATTCATTTTCAACTACCCAATTCAATACTACTCACCATCTTCTCAAATCCACCTCAGCTCGCTCCGCCGCTCGCCTCCGTCACCACCGTCATCCCCACCGTCAAGTTTCACTCCCGTTAACTCCCGGAAGCGATTACACTCTATCCTTTTCCCTCGGGTCACAGACCATTTCACTCTATATGGATACTGGCAGCGACGTCGTTTGGCTACCTTGTCACCCATTTGACTGTATTCTCTGTGAAGGCAAGTATAATCCTACTGCTATACCTAACCCTGGCCCAATCAATCTCACCTCCGCTACACCCGTTACGTGCAAGTCACGTGCTTGCTCCGCTGTTCACTCTTCGTTGCCGTCTTCCGACCTCTGTACTATCGCGAAATGCCCACTGGAAGATATTGAGATATCTGATTGTAAGTCGTATTCGTGTCCACCTTTTTACTATGCTTATGGTGATGGTAGCTTCATTGCGAAGCTATATAGCGATGAGTTATCAATACCCATGTCATCACCTTCGTTGATTTTGCGGAATTTTACATTTGGGTGTGCTCATAGTGCTCTTGGTGAACCTATTGGGGTTGCCGGTTTTGGCCGTGGAAGACTCTCGTTGCCGGCTCAGCTGGCTAACAACTCGCCGGAAATCGGAAATTACTTCTCGTATTGCTTGGTTTCACACTCTTTTGATACTACAAGAGTTCATCGGCCGAGTCCGCTGATTCTCGGTCGTTATACAGTTGATGAAAAGATGAAGCAAGTAAAGAGTAATGGCGATGATTATGCTTATACTCCAATGCTCGAAAACCCGAAGCACCCGTATTACTACAGCGTTGGGCTTGAAGCAGTGTCAATCGGAAAAACGAAGATTCCGGGGCCGTCGAGTTTACGGCGGGTTGACGGAAGAGGAAACGGAGGAATGGTGGTAGATTCTGGTACGACTTTTACTATGTTACCTTTGAAATTCTATGAAACAGTAGTGACTGAATTCGACCGGCGAGTTGGGCGGGTTTATAAAAGAGCCAACCGGGTTGAAGAACGAACCGGGCTTCACCCGTGTTACTATATGGATGCCGGTTCTTCTTCTTCCAGTTCAAATGTGCCACAGCTGTTGTTACATTTTGGGGGAAATTCCAGTGTGGTGATGCCTAGGAGAAACTACTTTTATGAGTTCTTTGATGATGGGAAAGTGGAAAGGAAAGTAGGGTGTGTGATGTTGATGAACGGTGGTGATGAAGGAGAAGGTGGGCCCGGTGGGATATTAGGAAATTATCAGCAGCAAGGATTTGAGGTAGTTTATGATTTGGAAAAGAAACAAGTTGGATTTGCAAGAAGGAAGTGCGCATCTTTGTGGGATAACTTGAACCAGCACTAACGTTCGCCGGTTGCGTAGCTGATGAAATTTGACGTTGACTTTGATTTAAGGTCAAGTCAACTTGGGTCGGAGTGTCGGGTTGGTGATTAACCGGGTCGAGTGAAGGTTATTTTGAGAACAAAACTGTTTGATATTTTTTTTTTCCATTTCTGTATAGCTGGAGTTTTTGGTACATCTTAGACAAAAATAATGAAAAATAGAAAGGAGAAAAGGATTGGGACAAATGAATAAAATGTGAGTGTAAATTTTTTGTATTGGAATTCGTTAATTGTTTTATTGATTATTGATAGGTTAATAAAAGAACCTTACCAAAACGTGAGCTCCGAGACATGTTCCGTTGTAGGTAGGATTGTCCAGCGATGAATGCCTGTAAAACAATGCCCAGGGTGGTCCCCGGGGTAGATCTCCGATGCTTAAGTCAGTAAGCAGATAATCAGAGATTTTTAAGAAATATGTAGTAGGTAGTATTTAGAGCGTACCTTTTCTCCTAATCTTACCTCTGCTTTTATAGGAGGTTAGCAGTTAAGGCAGGAGTTAATTCTTACGTGATTTCCGGCCTTAATGGTTATGAGCATTGATGATCATGGCGCTATAATCTTCGTAACTCCTCCTTATATTCAGGGTGGCACCTCCCACGTTCGTAATCTCCTCGTGGCATTAATGAGGCGGATTGGGCTGTTCCCAGCTGGTTGGGCTTTGGGGATTAATTTCTGGCCTGCCCTGAATAGGCTCCGAATTGGATCATGTAGTCCAGGTGAAAGAAGAGGGCCTTAAAGTGGGTCTACCCCTTTCAGGCCCAACACGAGTCTATTCTCTTCAGGCCCAAAGGAAATGGGCCAGAGCCAGAGTATCTGTATTCTACAGTAGTTATTCTCCGATGTCATTCTTCCATCGGCTAACTCGTACCCTCCAAGAACGTACAATTTTCTATCAATCAAAGCGACAAAGGGCCCTGACCACGAAAACTTCCTAGAAGAAGATGTGATTTTCCATTCAGAACTCGGATCTTTCGCGTTGAGTTTATGCAAATTCAACGAAACTCGAGTTGGTCTCCAATTATAATATTCGGAAAGATTGTTCTTGTTATAATCTCGACGCTGTAACACGATTCCTCCAACGTAGTATATATCTTCACCATCAATAGTCCAACTTCCTCCCCATTCGGAATCTGCCATCCGAACAAAGGGAGAAAGTTGCATGGGCTCCGGCTGCGGCCATACCGTCATAGCATAACACTTGGAACATTCGGTAGTAGGTTTATTGGTGTCGAACGGAATGTAAACGTAACGAATCAATGTCAAAACGATACCATACATCTACCGTCCTGTTAAAACCCGTACCACGCATATAAACCATTGGAGACTTTTTGGTCGTGGTGGAACCCTCTATTTTATTCGGGAGTGGAATAATTGGGCTTAAATAAGTAGCAAGAAATATATATATATGATATACTATGACTAAATAATAGGCAGTTGAGAGTTTTACAGTCCAAGGTGTATCTAAGTAGCAGAATTTGTTTTCTACTTCAATACAAATTCTTTTTAGTTTTTTAGCCTTGATTTAAGTTGGTGTGCTTTATAAATTTTTTATACTATATAGTACTTCACTCCGATATATAGTGAGTGATGAAGCAATCTTTGACGAGAAGAATGGTCACATGCATACTGTTCGTCAAAAAAAAAATGCTAAATTTCTAACTTCGGCACTGATAATAGTTGTCCACCTTCATTTTCGTACCTTCTTAATAAATAAAAAAACAGAAGACTAGTTAATTTAACTTTTAAGAAACTTTCTTTGATTATAAGAATTCAATAATAAAAATGTACTCCCTCCCTTTCATTTTACTTGGCCCTGTGCCAAAGTTGTTTACTTTGTCCATTTTATAAACTCAAAAGAATTTTTGTTATATTCTTTTTCTTTTTATCATTAGTATTAAATAACTGCAAAAAATAATCATATCAAAATTAAAGTTTCAAAGTATCATCAATAAGATTAATTTGGTAAAATATACTTTTAATTAAAATGAAACAGGAGGAGGAGTAATTAAATCTGTCTTGAATTTATAAATAGACAAGTAATTTCGAACAATTATTTATAATAAGATGAATTATTAATATATATAGGATAGAGGGAGTAACTTTCCCTCCTATAAATCAGTACGAATTTCATCATTCCATACACTTTTGGAATAGGAAATGGATTCAAAATACACATACATACTAATTTTTGGACACGTACGTTATATGTGTATATCATACTACTTAGTACAAATATTTTAAAATAATGTAGTTGATAATCGTTTGATACTTATTGTCATTGTAAAACATAAATATACTAAAAATTGCTTTTGATTTGAATATGAAATAATGATGTCTTGCCACCAATAGTGGCAGATGGTAAGGGATTAATAATGTGGCATACATATTGTTATTACCTCTGCCCAAAATTCTTTGCCCAAGTCAGCATTAGGCAACATACACTGACCTTTTCCAATCAAGTCTGGTTCATGCGTTTCGCCACTATATTCTGTTGTGGTGTATTTTTTACAGTGAAATGTTTGACGATGCCATTTTCTTTATAAATTTTTTAAAAAGATCATTAATGTATTCTTAACCATTGTCTATGTGAAGACACTTGATCTTTCTGCTAGTTTTAGTCTCTATCATCGCCTTCTATTTGAGAAAAAAATCGTAATACTTCATCTTTAGTTTTCATCGTATACACCCACATTCTTCAGGAAAAGTCGTCAAAGAAGGTTACAAAAGAGTGTTTCCACCTAATGAAGGTGTTTCGGAAGCATCCCAAACATCAAAGTGAACATAATCTAAAATACCTATAGTATTATAGATAGCTGATCCAAAGTTAACCCTTTGTTTGTTTTCCATTGACACAATGGTCACAAAACTCCAAGTTGCACATTTTTTACTCCTTTTAGCAGTCCTTGATCCGATAAAGTTTTCATCCAACGGTGAATTCAAAGGACTCCGGAATTGAATAATTGAAGAAGACGATACAAGACGAGATGAAATGGAGTATATGTAAAACTCAAGAACCACTCTCTGATCAACATAATTCACTAGTTCATTGTTTTACAAGTTATGTATTGACACAAACTAAATATAATCCACTATCCTAAACTATCCAAGAAGGCTAAAAGAACTTGAATTCTTACAAAAGTATACAAGTAGAGCTAATTCACTTGCTTGGAAGTTATAGATACATTTCTACTTCCTTTATTGTCAAATCTGTTCTGTTTTACTCATAAGCTGCAGTATAGATTTAGCTTTTCTTTGGCCCCTATCAGTCCCGCTCTCAGCAATCTCTACTAAATGCTCATACACACCATATTGAAGCGCCGCTAGCATATGATTTGAATTGTGTACGCTTAACCTATGAAGCACAGCCACTGAACATTCCTTGTTCTTTGGAGTGCCATCTCTCATAAGATTGACGAGTTTTTCAATGAACGATAGTTTTCCCATTTCTTGCCTTCCATCTTGATATGTTGCAAGAAGTAACAATATAGACAGGGCCTCGTCAACCATTTCTAAGTTTTTCTTCTCTAGTAACAAAAACAATGGTGGTATGATCCCAGCTTCAGTTGCCAAGCGCACGTTCTGCTCATATAAACATAGATTGAATAATGAAGTTATTGCATCCTTCTTACCTCTGATTGATCCAATTTTTAACAGTTCTATTAACGGTGGGATACCGTTTAATGAACCTATAGCTTCTTTATTTTCATCCAGCATAGATAAGCTAAACAATGCTGCCGCAGAGTTTTCTTTAGCACCAATAGTTCCATTCTTCAGTATCTCAATTATGGATGGAATAGGTTCTTCGTTAGATATAAGTTTTTTGTTTGTTTCATCAATCGATAAGTTCAAAAGGGCAGTAACAGCATGTTCCTTAATTCTTGAATCCGGATAGGATAGTAATTGCACAAGTGGTTGGATTCCTCCTTGATTTACTATTGATGTCCTGCTTTCTGGATTTTCTTTTGAAAGCATTCTGATCTCTTTCACAGCATTTCTCTGCACTTCTAACTGACTAGAGGATAAATCTTGAATCAAAGGCAAAACTTTTCCATCCATTTCAGCAGAGGGGCTCTCGGATTTTGGAGGTGCCTGCTTTTGAGGAAGTTGAAAATTGTTCTTTCCACACCATTGCTGAATCAAATTCTTCAGAGCATAGTTTGGAGCCAATGACGAGTGCTCCAAAACTTTCCCGGTTTTCGGACATGTTTTGCAATTGGAATCCAACAACTGTTGTATGTTCTCTCTTTCATATGTCTAAAATAGATGACAATACGGAAAAAGAATCTGTCATACCACTTAACGAAGTAAATCTATTGCTAATAAACATTTCTAACTGAAAGGATGAAATTGTTCATTTATTTTTGTTTTATGTAAAAATGTGTGAAGGATAAAAAATACACCTAAAGAATCACATTTTTTCGAGTTTCATACCTATCTTATATGTGTTCACATTTCCTACCTGATGTATCACCATTTGCCAAAACACACCTCAACTATGATGGTGATATTACAGGTAGAAAATGTGAACAACTTATTTTTGAGATGTGTTTCAATATACATATGGTGATAGATAGGTAGAAAACTCTCGATCTAGTAGTTTATGTTTCAATATACATATGGTGATCGATAGGTAGAAAACGCTCAATCTAGTAGTTCAGATATGAGAATCGAATAACTAAAATATTTTAGGTGTGTTGACCCAACACTCTGTAGAAATTGATCATTCTTCATAGAAAGGAAGAAAATGCATTGTCATGGAGCATCAAAGCAACTTGGATCTAGCCTCTGCTTGGGTAAAACCTACCTCTATAATTAAAACACAATCCAATGCTTTGTATACCATAATAAAAAAAATGACTATATGAAGGCAGTTTCTTATCATAGAAGTAGTGAACTCACCTGCCCGGTTGAGACAGTAACGGGATTCGTCATAATCTCTAATGTGATCGGACAGAGAAATTCATTTGGAATTGCCAAAGGAGTGGATTTCTCATGAGCTTTACGCATCAATGGTTCAATTTCTTCGAGCCCTGCAAACCGTCTGAATTTGTTTAGAAGACATACGATTTCTTGTGTCTCTTCTGCATGACGGCCTTTTCTTTCTTTAACTACTCTTCTAACTGATATCGTCTCTACCTTTAGGTCCTCAATGGTACACAAACCTAGCTTCTGTCCTAGTCTCTCTATGCTAGAACTATCTTCATTCCTGTCATTATTTGTGGACAATGCAACCATTAGATGCATGGTGAGTTCCATGTCTTGACTAACATTTTGCTTCTTAGCTCTCCTAAATTGCACTCGCAGCAACTCTCCCTGAAACCAAGAAATGATTAACCGCAGAAAGCCGTATTCAAGCATCAGTTGATATACTCCAAAAGTATCAAAAATGTTTAATTAGATAAACCTTTTGAAAAACTCGAGCACATTGTAGCCAGCCAAGTACAACTAGACATATGCGTGTAATACAACTACGCCTCAACCCCAAACTCAAGAAGTCAGGAGTCTGTTATATGAATCCGCACAGACTATGTCGCTCCATTTAAGCTCAACTCTGGCCAATGTTACATCCTCACTGTGTGTAACGTTGGAAATAATTTTGCTTACCAATTTTTGAGGCCAAAAAAGGGCGTTTAGAAAATAAAATCAGAGGGGACAAGACTGGTCTCCACGAACACTGTTTTAACAACAATACCTCAGTTGTGACTTGTGAACCATTTAGCTCAAGAAGTATCTATCAACGGCACTTGAAAAATGATACTCCTTCCATTTTAATTTTTGTTCTTCTAACTTTGACTTGTCACGGAATTTAAGAAAGTAAATAAATTTTTTCAATCTTATGGTCTTAAACTAAAGATATGTAATCTACTAAAATATTCTTTAATCTTGTGGTCCTAGACATATTACGTGGAAAGTTGTAATTAAGGAGTTGTCAAAAGAGGAATTCTGTTTTAAACAGACTCAAAAGAAAAGTAGCACAAACAATTTGAAATGGAGGGAGTAAATGAAATAAATTGTACCTGTTGTTTCTCTTCATCTGAAATTCCAAATTTATCATAAGAGATGCTTTCCAGAGCCTGACTTAATCTTTCATACACAGAACGGAATCTTCCCATAACAGCTGCACTGTCTATTGCCTGCATATTTGTAAGTAAAACAAAACAAATTCAACCAACCCAAATAAAATAGGTGAAAACAAGGCATGTCATATCATCATTGGTTTGGTGGTGCGGATAAGTATTTTCAAAATCAAAGTTGATAATAATATAATGATTATAGAATCAACAACAATAATGATAACCCAGTGTAATCCCATAGGCGGGGCCTGGAGAGTTAGAGCGTATGCAGACCTTAGCCCTATCTCGTAGAGATAGAGAAGTTTTTTCCGATAGATGCAAACAGTTTCAAAAGGGATACAGATATGGGGGAAAATGGAGAACTCTACATAGCAAACAAGAGAAAGAACACTAATGACATCGAAATAATACAATAATCGAAGAAAAAAAAACACCTGTAACAGACGAAATCGAAGAACAAGAAAATAATGATTATCTAATCAATCAATTAAAAAAAGAGAGGGTAACTTACGAGATAAATTTTGCTACCACAATGACAAGTTTTCAACAATTTCTTCGCAGAAGAAAACGCCTTCTTAAATTTCATCAAACATTCGATACACGATTCAGGGATCTGTCCTTTGAAATCTCTAATCTCTTCGAAAAGAGGTAACAAAAGCTTCATTCTTTCAACAAGATTATGACATTCCTCTCTTTTTGATTTCTTATACTCTTCATAGGACCCAATGGTGTGAATCACACCTATGAGTTCGCGAACTATTTCTCGTTTATCTTGTGGGCTTGTTTGACAACTCGATCCAAATTCCTCCTCTACCGTAACCCCTTCTATTAGTTCGTGATCGCGATCCATTGCATTTGATGCCCCGCCAAACAAATTCCAGAAAAATTGAAATCAAAACCCTAACCTTAATTTTTTTTTAAAAAAAATTAAAGTTAAGGCTTTGATTTCTGTGTTGTGTTTGAAAATTGAAAGAAAGAAAAAAGAAGTTGCAAGTGGAAACTTTGGTTCAACGTTGGAGGAGAAAAAGAGACTAAACGCTTTTTGCGGGAGACTTTTGAAAGTTCGTTATATTCGGTTAGTCCACAAGTCCCCCGACTTTTCTTTTTTTTTTTAAAAAAAAAAATTATTATCGGGTGGCGGATCTAGAATTTAAGTTTTATGAGTTTGATTTTGAAATTCTAGCGCATTTCATTTGATTTATTTGGTTTGAGATCTACTGTTAAAAAATTTTATAATTTCGTACACGCGATTTGAGTCGAAGTTATTGAATTTATGTGGTGAATGCGGACCCAAAATTATTTTCTATGTTTGAATGAAATAGATTTACGGCGATTTGTTTGATTTATTGGGTTTGAAAATTATTAGTTTTACTTATTAATGAATTTCTTAATTTTCAACGTAGAAAATTATTAATAAGTACATATACTATTTGAAAATTATTTACTTATCTGAGTCAGCATAGAAAATGACTAGGATTTTATAACTTGTTGAGATAAATAGTATACTTACAAAAATAGAAATTTAAAATGATGAAATGAAGAAGAAAGAATGGGAGGCATCGGAGGAAGGACGGATGAACTTGTTGTTTTTGTTTGGTTAATTACTTTATTAATTTAACTACTTAATAAATGAATGAACGCATATTGCCAAAAAAATAAATATTTGAACTAAAATTATTTAATTACAATAATTTATTAGGGGTTGAAATGATCAAATGAAACACAATATATATGCTTCTAAATTAGACTAAATTAATTTAATATTTTAAAATTTTAAATTTAAATATTTAAAAACTTATTATAAATTACAAAATTTTCTTAAATCAATATAAAACATTGGCCAAACTTCAAAGCAGTTTGACTATCGAAAAATGAAACATGAAAAGAATTTCGTCCAATTATAAACATCATTTTAACTCAAAAAATAAAAATACTGAAAAAAATTCTTATTTTAGAAATTTAAAACTGAATTTGATACTTAATTTTAGTTGTGCCCTTAACATTAAAGACATAACTTTTTTAAAAATACTATTCAATTCTCAAAAACCATCTAATGAACATTAGTAATTTATTAAATTATTTCTTATATTTACTATACTTTCTTAATAAACTACTATATGTTAGATTTACCATCTAATAGATTTTTTTTAATAAGGTGGAAAAAGGCAAAAGTCCTTTAATATGAAATTTTGAATGAAAAGAAGTAAAGTACGTTTAAAGTCCTAGCTGTACATAAAATCTACTAACCGTTTTATCTTCAAAAACATGAAAAACGAATAAAATAAAATAAAATATTATTTTGCCTTGTGATTTTCTCGATTATCAATGTAACAACCCCAAGAATAATCTGTAAATAAAGAAAGAGAGAGACTGTTTTTCTTCAAGATTTGTGGGGTTCTATTCATGATATCTCTGTCTTTTCTTTTTTGAATTGTTTGGGTTATTTTCACTGAAAAGTTGGATCTTTTTGAGAATCAGTACAAAGGGTTCTTGATTTTGCAGGTAGCTGAACTTGGGTTACTTTTACTGAAAGATTAGATCTTTTTGAGAATCAGTATAAAGGTTTTTGGTTTATGATCTGGGATTTTTGGGAGGTTTGTTGTATCAATTGGTAGTATTATTTTGTGTAGTCTTGCTTTTGCTGTTATCTGTTTTTTTGTGACTAACTATTGTTCTTTTGTTCTTGTATTTTGTCTTTTTTGTTCGGCTTGAGTTGAGGGTGTGTCTAAATAGTCTCTCTACTTCATCTCTGAGGCAGTTTCACTAACTGCGTATACTCTGCCCTCTCCAGACCCAGTAAGTTGTTATTGTTGTTGTTTGATTCTTGATTATCCCTTTAAAGAGTGGCCCTTTTTCTGAAAATAAATTTTGGGAGTTTAGTTCTTTGTTATTCCATATTGATGATCCAGGGTAGTGGGGAGAACGACGAGGACCTTTTTCTGAAAATAAATTTTGGGAATTTAGTTCTTGTTATTCCATATTGATGATCCAGGGTAGTGGGGAGATTGATGATTCAGGGTAGTGGGAAGATTGATGAGGATGTTTCCTACTATATTGGTACGGTGTGGATGAAATGAAGGCTCGCATCTGGGGTCTTGTTCAATAAGAAAGTATCCCTTAAACTAAAAGATAAGTTTTATAGGGTGACAGTTAGACCAGCTATGTTGTATGGGGCAGAGTGTTGGTCAGTTAAACATTCTCACATTCAGAAGTTAAAAGATGACGAAGATGAGGATGTTGCGATGGAGGTGTGGGTTTACTAGTGTGATAGGATGCGGAATGAAGTTATTAGAGGTATGATGGGGGTGAGTGTTGTGGAAGATAAAATGCGGGAGGCGAGATTGAGATGGTTTGGACATGTGCTTAGGAGGGATATCAATGCCCCTGTATGAAGGTGTGAGAGGTTGATGAGGCACGGGTTCAAGAGAGGAAGAGGTAGACCGAAAAAATGTTAGAGAGAGTCACAATACAGGACTTGAAGAAGTTACAGCTTACTGAGGACATGACCTTAGAAAGAAAGAAGTGAACGACGAGGATTAGGGTAGTAGATTAGTAGGTTTAGGGTTAGTCTTTTTTGGGCAATAGGTTTGTTGTCGTAGAGGTTTAGGAGTCTGGTAGAGTCTGGCTCCCAGAGTTTTAGGTAGGTTGACTGCTCCATGTAGTGTGAGTTTACTAATATTTGTTGATAGCCTTGCATTTGTTGTTATCATATTGTATCGTATTGTTTTTCTTATTGCTTATTGTTTTTTTCTTCCCATTATGCCTTGCCAGTATATTGTGTGTTTATATTTTTAAATTTATAGTTTAGATTTTATTTTATATTTTATATTTTGTATATTGTACTCTCTCGAACGGATGGTCTTACGAAAATAGCCTCTCTATTTGACCTAGGCAGTGGTATGGATTGCGTACTTTCTATCCCCACCCCACTATGTGTGGGAATATATTGGGTTTATTGTTATTGTTGTTGTGTTGTCTTTTGATTATCGTATTATGTTATTATTGTTACTGCTCTGTTACTATCTGATATTTCTTGTACCTCTGTTTTTTGGACTGTTTTAAACTTTTTTCTCATGAGTTGGGGGTCTATAGGAAACAATCTCTACTTGAGGTAGTGGTAAGGTATGCGTACACTCTATCATTCCCAGACCCATTGTGGGATTATACTAGGTATATTGTTGTAGTTGTAATCCTTGCTATTCTATATCTGTGACAATTTGATTTTTGGTGCACTTCGACTATTGTATTATTTGTTGCAGTGTATTACTTTTTAGTATGTTTTTTCATGATTTTTTTAGCATTTTGTCTTGTTCTTCTCTCTGATTGTTTTTCTTTTTCGAACTGCTTTGTAATTTTTTACTTGATCCCAGAGTTTATTAGAAACAATTTCTCTACCTCACAGGGGTAGGGGTAAGGTGTTAGTATATACTATCCTCCTGAGACCCCTTTTGTGGGATCACAGTTGGTATGTTGTTGGTGTTGTTTATCAAATGAAAATTGCCAAGGTGTTATCAGGCCTTCCAATCTTCAAGTTAAAATTTGAATTTTGAATTGTTAAACTCACATATTGGCTATAGCATCTGATTTGGATTAAGTCTATTACAAATCTAAAATTTATGAGATGGAAAATGTATTTTTTTTTTTGCTACTAGGGGGAATGGGGCATAATGGAAGGGCTCTAAGCACAATAAATGGGAACATAGTTGAAGCTCCACAATACAAAAATGTCATCACTGAGTAAGAACTGATCAAACTCTTGCATTTTTTGAGTTCTAAAAGATGTCTTTTTTCTATCATTTTCATTAACCATTTTTTATTTTTCCAATTCTTACTAGCAAGTATGTAGCGGATAGTGCTAAGAATCCGATTCATCGACCAATCACGAGGTCTGACTCTAACTCTTGGTTGAGATAGTTCTTATTGTTAAATACTTTTATTATTTCGTCTGCTTTCCTTTCTCTTTTTGAATAGTATGGGGGATTCTTGCTGCTTCAGGAAGTAAGTATGCTGCACAAATTGCTGGCAAGCAGCATCAATCCACACTTGAGATACATTTTTCAACAAGTGTCATCTTGGATTATATTAATTTCGATGGAGGCGTTGAAGGTTTTGTCTTCCATAGGTAACAAAGCCACCAATCCAAACAGCACCTAACAGAAATGAATTAGAAGGTCGCATCATTATCGATGTAGAAGATTACAAGGCCACATATGACTATGCTGTGCCAATGTATGTGCAACACACAGAAGCAATGATGGAGGAAATTGATCGGATGGTATAATTGATTTGATCTGCATTTTCATTCTGGATGATCTATGGATCCCGATTTATTTCGTGTTTCTTTTTATATGTAGGATGAAGAAATAGTTATGGAAGATGTAGAAGAGACGTTAATTGTCGACATAGATAGTGCTGATAAAAAGAACACACTTGCAGTTATGGAGTACATTGATGATATTCATGCTTACTACAAGAAGACAGAGGTGAGAAATTATTCAACACTCGCTGCACCTTTTGTAACTTATATGGATAAGGTATTTAGATATAAAAGTTATTGTATAGATTCTCTAGCTGACATACCGTTATTAAGATGATTGATTCTTAGAAGTATGTTTGACTATTTGCATAAATGTGCTTAGGTAGAAGTATGTTTGACCATTTACACAAACGGGATTAGGCTTTAAATATTAACTTATTGATCTATTGTGAAAGAAATAGCTGATCATTAGATGTTCACTCATGCTTTTCATCTGCTCGTGAATACCCACATTCAAGTCTTTGTTCTTCCATTCTTAAATATGGGTGCTAACTAGATTCCCCATATCATATGTGAGGTCAATAAAATTCTTGAGAGTGAATTCTTAATCATAATAACCAACTAAAGTTGGTTTCCAGTTGTTGTTTTTAGTTTGGGATGCCAATTGTAGCATAGTTGGTTAGTTGCCCTTCTCTTTTTGTGTTACGATATAGGTGCTCTTCATGCTGCCTTTAGCGGAAAATAGACTTACTATGCAAAGCCTTGAATGGTGGGGAACTTCATTTTCTCCTTGAGGATGTTCTTTTTACAAAATCTCGAATTTTTCCTTATAATTTTGTTTTATTTATGCAAGTTCTATCTGGCTCTCGCTCTGTACACTCCAAGAATGACCGGATAAGATAAAATTTGTACAACTTTCCGGATTTGTGCTTGAGGGGTAGTCATTTTTCATTTCAGAGTTCTAGCTGTGTCTCTCCAACCTATATGGACCGACAATTTGATATCAACGAGAGGATGAGAGTGATTATCATTGACTGGCTGATTGAGGTATAAAAACAATCCCTCACAACCTCTCTGGATTCCATGAAGCAACTCAATTATATGCAGCCTCTAATGTCCAATCAAATTTGTAGGTACATTACAAGTTTGAACTGATGGAGGATACTTTGTATTTGACCGTAAATCTTATCGATAGATTCTTGGCAGTCCAACCAGTGGTTAGGTAGAACTCCAGCTTGTTGGGGTAACATCTATGCTTCTAGCCTGCAAGTATGAAGAAGTTTCAGTACCTGTCATCCAGGATCTAATTTTGATATCTGATAAGGCTTACACAGGGAAAGAAGTGCTAGAAATGGTAAATATTTTATGCTTTACCCGAAATTAAGCTTCTTTCCCTCGAATTCACGACTAAAATTTCATTATATCTTGCCAAAGTTTTTCTAGCCTGCCATATGAGTTTGGTTGAGTACTTTCTACAGGAGAAGTTGATGATCAATATCTTACAGTTCAAACTATCAGTGCCTACAGCATATGTGTTCGTGAAGCGATTTCTTAAAGCTGCTCAGTCTGATAAGAAGGTTACTATGAACTTAATAGTACTAAATTATTGCTTAGAGAAATGACAACATTGTAAATCATGTCAATTTTCCGGTATTGTTGGAACCGGTGGAGTTCCTGTCTTTCTTCATGACTGATCTATGCCTCGTTGAGTACAAAATGCTTAGATTCCCACCTTCAATGCTAGCAGCTGCGGCAATATTTACTGCCCAATGTACCCTAGGTGTGACTAAGGAGTGGACTAAAACTTGTGAGAAACATAGCAACTATACTGGAGATCAGCTTTTGTAAGTATCTATCTAGTATCTACTTTTCTTCGTTTGTGAAGATGATTTATTTTAACCGAATGCATGAAGAAACCCCTCTTGAGTGTTTGTAGTCCCTTTCTTTTCTATATTTATTAACAGGGAGTGAGCAAAACTGATAGTTTCTTTCCATCAGAAGTCTGCAACTGGGAGGCTTGCCGGTGTACACAGAAAGTATAGCATCTCTAAATATAGCTTTGTTGCAAGACTCCCACCTGCTTCTTTTCTTTTAGAGGCAAGCTTTTTTTAGCACAGGATGATGTTAGTTTCAGCTGCTTGACAAAATGTTGTGGTTGGAGTGGCAACTGAGCAACATAAGTTGCCTCTGGCCAGTGGGATTAGATTTCCTTTTTTGTGGTTCTATATGGCTCAATTTACCAAGATCCAAATACTTTTTATAAATTGTGTACTATTTTGTGAATCTAAAATCTGTTTAGATCCTTTTATATGCTGCTCTCTGCTGGGAATAATCACTAGTGTGAACCCCATGGAAGCATGGTGACCTTGTATGAAGAAGATATGGCATCTTTCTTGTAATAACAAAGCGTTATTTGAGCTAATGAACCACATCTACAAATTGCCAGTACCATTCAAACTGTTTCATAGCCAACGTGATGATGCTCCTTTGCCAGACAACAAAAGATATAGGTGAAGCAACATATATGATCATGGAAATAGTATACCTACATACTGTCCGAAATAAGTAAAGGGTGCTTGATAATAATTCTATTCCTTGAAAGTATGTGAATACTACTAGAGCTAGTTAAATGGTAGCTAATAAAGTGTGAACTACTCAAGTTCACAAAGAGTTCTTTGAGCATTTGCTCACCTAGATCCCATCTCTTGTATAGTTGTTTCCCTACAGTGGCCCCAACTAAATGAACTCAAATCTATATATGTATGTATTGGTCTCTCCCTGAGTGCAATCTCGCGGGCACCTGATATGCTGAAAGTGACAACAAACATCAGCTATTACAAACATCATTCGCAATAAATAGTTACTTCATGAATTTGCAATGAGATGTTGATTTTGTTAGAAAAATGACTTCAACGTGGAGCTGGTGAACTTTCAATAGTTTATTACAATTTTATTAGAAAGTGACATCAAGTGGAAAACTATAGCTGTGATGAGCTTTCAATAATTTAATCACAGATCCAATCTACAAATAACAAATTATTACTCTACTATAATTCAACTGCTCTCTTTTAATTAAAATATTTTATGCATATTGATCCACAAATTTAACACTACATAGATGAAGATTAATATTGATTCACAAACGTAAGAAAAATTGTCCACAACACATATAGGTCTTTGTAATTTGAATTTAAATATCAACTTTTCTACGGCAACTACAATCTGATATTTAAAATTTACTAAACTAACCTTATCTCATTTACACCAGATAAACTCATTACGGGGTAAAGTTCCTCATTCTTACTATCTTAATTTGAGACCTCCAATTAAAATGATTGTATCTTAACTATTAATGTTTTGACTGGTAGTTAGAACTTTAATTTTTCTTCTAATTATATATTGTTATTTCAACCCAAATCTTACCTACTTCTCAAGTAACGAACAATTCAAAGATCTAAATCACAAGACATACGATTCAAGTTAATTTTACGCACCTCGACTAAATTTATGGAATAAGACAAATGAGAGAAATTACATAATATTTTTAACTTCGTTGAGATTTAAATGTGACACATTAGAACTTATGATTCTTTAACCTACTTTGATTATTAGACTATATCCTTGAGTATATTAATGAAACTATCTTTTTTCTTAAGTAATTAAATTGCTATTTAAAAATTATTATAAAATAATAAATTTCTTTATTTTTAACCAAATATTCTTGGTAATTATACGAGTATGAACACTAGAGGCAGCCAACAAAATTTGATCTGTCCAAATCCAAAAGCTAAAAGCACAAAAAAGAGCAGCATTTCCTCACAGTGCAATCGTTGTCGTTATGGGGCCTCTTCCTAAAATCCCCTAAAATCCTCTCCTTAAATAAATTACAAAATCTGTACATTTCCTAAAATAGCCTAAACCCTCTCCCCTCTTCCTCCTCCGACCACCACTCACCGTCGCCGTCGCCGTCGCCGTCGCCGTATGGCTATTTCACGGCGGCGCCACAACAGCCATCACAGCCTTGCAAGGTTTCTACTCCCTGCAATTTTCGCTACTTCCACCATTCTCCTCTTCTTATTCTTCTTCTTATCGTTCCTCGCTCCGTCTCCTAATGGCGATAATCACCTCCGTAACTCGCCGGTATAATAATTAATCATTTTCATAATCATGTTACAAAATCAAATTTTCTAGTAGAAAAATGAACTCTACTAGTTAATTGATTGATTAATAATGATAGTCGTATTAATTTATAGGGAAACAAAGGCGGTGGAAATGAGAATAGACTTATTCGTTCTGATGCACAGGTTAGGTTCTAATTTGAAACTTACTGGGTTAGTTGTAATTTGATTTGGATCTAATTTTGCGGAATGTGATGTGAGTTGATTGTTGAGTTATATAGATCAGTGCAGGAGGTGGTAACCGTGATCTTTGGAGTTCTGGAGATTCGAAGTTTTTCTATGGATGCAGTAATGCCAGCAGTAAATTTGCAAGTAGGTAAACTCGTAGAAAAGAGCTCAATTGTTAGGTTCTTTTCGTCATGCAAATTACTTTGTTTTTATAGTATTTTTATTTGGAAAAAGAGAAGTAATCAGCTTGTTATAGTATGTAATAAAGTTGAATTTGATCATGCAATTTAGGTTGTTTAATAATAGTATTCGTATTTGGAGAAAAAAGTAATCAGGTTGTTATAGTATGTTTATGTAGTAGCAATGAATGAAGGGATTTTTGTAATAAAGTTTAATTTGATCATGCAATTTACATTGTTTTATAGTATTCATATTTGGAGGAAATAGTAATCAGCTTGTTATAGTATGTTTATGTAACCGAAATGAATGAAGGAGTCATTGATAGTGTTGGATTTGTTCATTGAGATCTAATGCTTATTTGTACTGTTTCAACTTGTAGAAGCCAAAGTGATCACACATCCAAATCGGTACTTGTTGATTGTGACCAGTGGAGGTCTTAACCAACAGAGAACTGGAGTAAGAAAATATTTCCAGATTGGTTTTTGGAATTGAATTTGATTTCTGTTTCAGTTTGTTGACTTACAAGAAATGATATTCTGATCTAGACTTTTTTTTTCCTAACATTAATATACATATAAGGTAGTTGATTCGCTGATTATTATGTTTTATGGGGTAGTTCAAATGAACTTGTCTTTGCTATTTTTAGATAGTTAATGCACATGCAAGCCTGAATAAAGGAATCAGGTTGCTTAAGGTTCAGAATGGTAAACTAATCTGTTTATGAGGAATATTATTATAAAAATGCCTAGGGATGTGCTTTTTCTAGATACAACTACTTCGGAACCAGGGTTGGAAAATTGGCTCCCTTAATTGTCTTGAAAGACAAATTTACTGCATATTGTAATAATGAGGTCCAAATGAAGCTGGACGGTTGTAGAAGACTTTTTTAACCAACTCAACTAGTTTGGTATTGGGACATAGTTGATATTGTTGTAAGCTTTATGCAGCTGGTGAGACCCAACATCTTATGGATGTTCAATATTTGCTGAATTTTATGTGGAGTTTCTGGCTTTCTGTCATATTGATGTTGTTGCAAATGTTTAGGTTTTGCAAGATATCCTTGATTTGTGGTGTGACTAATTTGAGACTGAGTTATAGTTGATTGATTGACTAATCATTGATTCTTTAGCACCTCAAGATGCACCTAATTTGATGGGACAGAGAAGTAATGAGAATAAATCTTCCGTACAAACTTCATATCCACTGAAAGCAGATATGTCTGCATAATCATGCTCTGGGATTTGATAAGTGGGCTACAGTTATTTGCACTTCAAATTAAATTGGCTACAGAAGATACACTTGTGAATTACCAGTTTACTATAGGTTGTTAAATACCCCCTATAAGAATTATTTGCATTCATTCCGTGATGATTCTAAAGTTCAAGATGCTTATAAATTGAGCAATCGGCTCCTCTATATGTAACATGATTCTGATAATTCCGTCTATTCTTTTGTAATATACGGACCTTTGAGTTGGCACTAATCCTTTGTGTTACCACCTGTGTACTTTAGCTTTCTGCTGGATCCAAACTACAAGGACTATGAAGTGTGGAGCCTTTAATAGTTAACAGTTTCAGCCCATCTTTATGGCAGATAACTGATGCTGTTGTTGCTGCTCGCATTTTAAATGCTACTCTTGTTGTTCCAAAGTT
>JBDJHY010000014.1:15412459-15427393 GCA_039654485.1 Withania somnifera | reverse complement strand
AAGCTCAGTTTGAACTCTGGCGCACATCGACAAGACTGACATAGGAGTGGCTCTGATACCATTTGTAACAGCCCAACCCAATAGTGATATTGTCCGCTCTAGGCCTGGGCCTAGGCCCGCACGGGTTAAAGTGCTTCACTAGTGAGTAAGGCCTTCTTACTTATATACCCAACATCTCTCCTGTGTTTTGGCAATGTGGGACTTCTTAAGTAAGGATACATTGCTTGAACCAAGATTTGAATATAAATCTGAGTTCGAATATGCAACTGGATAAGCATATACAAGGATGTTCTTGATCGCTGCTGATTTGCAATAGTAATTTGTTGGCATTTCTTTATAACCTTATCAAGTATCATCCAGGTCGATGCATTTAATTGGATTTCTTGATCTCCTTGACAGTGGTGGGAAAAAAGTGACTGGACCAGTTACAAAGAACTAGGTAATGCTAATTTGTGTTCTATATTAGTTCCCTTCAATGGCCTACATTTCTGTCTTGTAACCATATTAAGCATTGAGCTGAATATATTTTTTTGTCGAGCAATTGTCACTTGTACTTCTGGGATTCATATTATTCGCGCTTCTGCTTGCTTAATGATTGTAGGGGTAGAAAAATCTGGGAGAAATGCTGAAGGAGATTCATGGTTGGAAACATGGCAGGAAGTTCTTCATCAAGATGAGTGGAGGTCGTATATCCAACTTTCTGTGATCGTATAAGCTGCTGAATTCTATTGGTTACATTTGTGTTGTAATATTACTGTGTTTAATGCTTTGACAGAACCATTACACAATATATAACTTGCATTTTCTTATAACAGCAATCTGGCTAGGATAGAGAGGAGTGCAAAAAAAAAAGCAAAATCAGGTACAGAGAATGCTGGGTGGTATGAGAATTGGTAAGACCTGCGAACTGAAAGATTCATAATCACGTTATAATGAACAATGTTATAACTGAAAATACAGTGATAGATCACATTATTTGATGTAGGTCAGAGAAGTATGACGCAAAGGGTTGGACAGAGAAAGGAGCTCACAAGTATGGTAGACTAAATGAACAGTCGTGGTGGGAAAAATGGGGAGAGCAATATGATGGAAGAGGATCTGTTCTTAAATGGTATGTTATATTTCCCTTATGAAAAAACAGTCTTCTTATTTTTCATCTGCTCTTACTCATTTTACAATCCAGACCTCCATAATTTGTGTAAGTTGGACTTTTTCATGTTGTTATTGGTAATAGTATTTACCAGCTAAACTATTGGCACGTTTGGTCGAAATTCCCAAGTCTGTGTCTTCCTTGAACGACTTTATATCCTATATCACATGGATACCTTGTATGCTGAAAATCTATTATGCTAATATGTGTTAATGGGGAAAAAACTGAAGTCCGGGAATTTTAACAAACAAAATGTACTTGAGAAAGGTCTAACAACTATATCTTGTTATAAATACTTTTCCTTCGTTAACGAAAAAAATTGTATAGTAACTATTTAAAATATTTGCTTTTTAGTTACATTAAAGACACCTTTTGATTTTAAGAGGCAACTTCTTGACACAAACTTTAAATTTTATATATTTTAATAAACTACCATCCCTGCATAAATAATTTAAATTGTTTTCTTAAAGACAAAAAGGAATTGCTTCAAGTTGTCAAATATAGTTGATGTATCCTAAATTTAACTTTTCAGGATAACACTGGACATGTTGGAATTTTTGGATATGTAGTGTCATCAAGTCCAGATTTTTGTACTTGTCACGTTACCTCCTTGCTATTGATTATTAGCAAAAACCTTTACCTTACAAAAAGTAATATTCGAATGCAAAATATATACCTTCGATAAGAAGAGGCTGCTTAGGTGGTAAGCGCCCTCAACCTCCAACGATAAGGTTGTGAATTCGAATCACCAAGGGAGCAAAAAGGTGGGAGCTCTTAGGAGGGATACAACTATACTATAATCCCACTTTGTGGGATTTGGGGAGGGTAGAGTGTGTGCAAACCTTACCTCTACCTCAGAGGTAGATAGGTTGTTTCCAATAGACCCTCGGCTCAAGAATGACATATGGAAACAATAACAATAG
Source organism: Withania somnifera (assembly GCA_039654485.1). NCBI lineage: Eukaryota > Viridiplantae > Streptophyta > Magnoliopsida > Solanales > Solanaceae > Withania > Withania somnifera. Next base: position 15,425,320 of record JBDJHY010000014.1, on the reverse strand, counting down.
ATATTAACACGATAGTAACTACAACAAATAATATGATTGTCGAAGTATAAGACAACAAGTAATACAGAAATTGAATAACTCTAAACTACAGGAGCAGTACTACGTCTATTAGTATAGACGGATGACAAGACAATGTTTTGCTATTTACTAACCTTCTTAATCTGTGTCCTCCACATTCTTCAATCTACGATCATGTCCTCACTAAGCTGGAATTGCACTGTGTTGTCTAATCACCTCTCTGAAATTCTTCTTCAATTTGCGTAACCTCTCGGGAAACCTCATATCCAACCTCTCACACCTCCACACTAGGGTATCCGGACATTTCTTGCTCACATGCCCGAATTATCTGAGTCTCATTTCCCGCATCTTGTCCTCCACTGAAGCCACATCTACCTTGTCCTACATATCCTCATTTTTACGTTTCTCCTAGTCTGCCTACACATCCATCACAACAACCTCATTTCTACAACTTTCAACTTCTGAATGTGAGATATCTTTGACTAACCAATGTTCCGCCCCATACAATAGTCCGTCTAACTACCACTTTAGTGAACTTGCCTTTCAAGTTTTGGTGGCACCTTCTTTTTTTTGAAACAAGGGTAACTTTGTATTCCCCAAAAATTCATCAACCAAGAAATGATGAATTGGAAACTTACACCCCATCTAAGTGGTGGGCACACCCCCATAGGAGTTGTTAAATTTCAAGTTTCCTAAGAAGTCAACTATATCTATAGCTTCCCGTATCAACTCTTTTTACACTAAAGTATAAAAGACTAATACAGTTCATTTTCATATTCTGCAAAATGGTCTCTTGTTCTTCAAAATACCTAGCGTTTCTTGCTTTCCATTTGGTGGCAACTTCTTATCATACAAGACTCTGAATGGAAACCTCCATTTCATCTACCTTGCATCGATGAGGTGAGTGACATCCTCGTCAATTGCCCCATTTCCTTGGATAACAGACCCTAGATATGTGAAACTTCCTCTCTTTTGGATGACTTGAGTATTAGGCGTCACTTTCATAACTTCCTCATGCATTATGTTACTGAACCTGCACTCCAAGTACTCAAACTTGGTCCTACTCAACCTAATTCTTTCGACTCTATGGTCTATCTCCAAATCTCTAGCTTAGCGTTAACTCCATTGAGAGTCTCGTCAATCAAAACTATGTTATCTACAAATAACATACATCATGACGTCTTACCTTTAATTTGTTGCGTCAATGCATCTATCACCAAGATAAATAAAAAGTCGCTTAGGGCTAATCCCTAGTGCTTCTGGAAGGGGTAAAAGAAAAAAGAAGATAAATGCCTTCAATAATAGCATAATTGAGGTTGATGATTTGCATTGTAAAATGATAGTTGTAAGATGATAGAGTGCTTGACTGCTTTTGTATTATCTCTTTGTGGTTAGCAAGCAATACGCCTCGCGTGCTTAACTGCTTATGTATGGCTTATTTGTGGTTAGCAAATGATTCACCTCCTCGCGAAATGGTTGAGAACTTAATTCATTCTTGCTCTTTGTTCCAAGGCTGTGAAAAGTGTTTTGTGTTGCTTATAGAATTTTATTTCTTTTCTCAGGACTGATAAGTGGGCGGAAAGTGAATCTGGAACAAAATGGGGAGATAAATGGGAGGAGAAATTTTTTGGTAGCATTGGTTCCCGGCAAGGAGATACTTGGCATGCATCACCCAGCAGCGAAAGTACGTCCTATCTTGTTTTTCCGTGGTTGTCAACTTGGTTTGCACACTTTTTCCTCCCCAATAGATTAGAGTGTTCATATTACCTTTTTACTTATCACAATAAAAACCCAATAATCAGAAGCTCTTGCTAAACTGAAACCTCAACTGCAAACGGGAATCTACCCACCAACCATAAAGGAAAATAAAATAGAAGGAAAAAACGTGATGGTCAGCTATACTGCGAGGATATATATTGCAGCTAAAGTGAATGTAAGAAAATGATTGAAAAGCCTAATCAGAAGTACTTGTGAAGGTAAGACTATACATTTGCATTATAGGATGAAAATCAACATGCGGCAGCTTATTACAGTTACATTCTCTATTTTGTACATACTAACCTTTTATGAAATGGAGGAACTAAGATCTCTTGGCCACTAACACAGAATATAAGAAAATAGTCTTTTATGTGTAAAAATGAAGATCTCTTGTAAAAGGGCCATAAAACCAAAAAAAAATAAAAGAATTGTAAGTGACCTACAGAACCAATTCTCTCAAATGGATGTCTTTCACAATTTTTTTCCTACAATAATTGATTACTCAAGCTAGAAGGTAATCCATCAAAAATATATCAGCTGCTTTTTTCATAAGGTCTAATGCCAATGATTTCCTGAATTTATAACTTTAAAAGTTGATACACACAAATTTAGGGGCAAATTAACTGTCTTTTCTTGAACAGTAATATGATATTTACATCAATTTTTTCTTTGTAATTATCCAGGGTGGTCGAGGACGTGGGGAGAGGAGCACCTTGGAAATGGGTACTTCATGAATATAAATTTAAACCCCGGACCCTGCGCATAGTGGGAGCTTTAGTGCACCGGGCTGGCCTTTTGTGTTCTATGAGATATCTTGCAAGCTGCATATTGATTTCCTCGATACATTTCCTCTTTAAAAAACCCAAATGATATTATAAGAAAGACTCAAGGTATGCCCCCTTTTTCTGAATCAGCAAGGTGCACAAATATGGCAAGAGCACTACTGGTGAAAGCTGGGACATGGTTGTGGATGAAAATACGTACTACGAGTGAGTCATCTTTACGTAGTAAAACTTCCATGATGAATGAAAATTGTGAATTGTTGAATCAATGTTTGCATGTTTTCCTTTATGTTCGGCATACATTAAAGTAAAACGTCTTGTGATTTTAAGGTCTGAGCCTCACTACGGGTGGGCAGACGTGGTAGGTGATTCAAGTCAGTTGTTCTCTATACAATCTCGAGAACAACCTCCTGGTGTATATCCAAATATTTATTTTGGGTCATCTATGCGTTCAGACGATGAGTGCCCTCCAACTAGGTGATTTCTTCCTTCCAATCTAAGTTTTTGGCAATTAGAATTACTGGTGAGAGATAGCAGGTACATTGGTATAGTCGGGATATGTTCAATTTGACATGAACACCATCATAAGTCGCCTGCAACTTCACACTGACAAGGCGTCATCTCATTCATCAAGACGGATTCTCAAGATAGCTAGCTAGTTTACATTTTGTCAGAAATTATTTGTAATCTTCTGCTATTTCATCTTCGAGCACGGTGGCATTTGCATTTGTTTTTTATGTTTGACATGTTTTAGAGGTCTTTTGGATTCTAGTGAAAGAGGAACACATACTTTTTTTCGTTTTCAAGTTTTTTACATGAATTATCATGTTCCGTACTTGAACTATCACCTCGTCTAGTATTTTGACGTGTGGTGTATCTTTTTTTTTTTTTTTAATTTAAAAATGGTGTCAAATTGCACTCCACGCGGTTAACTAAAGAAATTAATTGAATTTCTTTTTAAAAACTAATAGATAAAAGGTTGGAAAACTCACTTGAAGTATCACTTTGCGAGTTTACTCCCTAAATTATCACACTTTTGCATTTCTTATTTGAACTATCACGTCAACTAGTATTTGATATTTGTATGGTGTACGCACTTTTTTTTTTTTTAATTTAAAAATGATGTCTAGTGACACGCGGATAATTAAAGAAACTAATTGGGGAAAAAGTAGTTCTTTTTTTTGAAAAAAGAAGATAAATTGGGAAAGTAATAATTAAACTGTCAATGCAATGGAGAAGACAAACGGACTTGAACTTCTTCATTGAATTGAAAGTATGACCATGAAGAGTCTATAAGTTTCACAAGCTGACTATGTTCCAAAAGTGGCATAAGTCACCAAGAACCAAAGCTGCTACCAATATGCTCTTGGGTGATTACGCGGAGCCGATCTTGCATCACATCCCTGTAAGAATAAGAAGGGAAGGACGTCAAGTAGAAGCACGTTTGTGCAGAAGGTAAGTGATCATAAGACTCTTGAGGTTCTGTAGATGGAAAGCCTAGAAGCTAAACCACCAAAACCCTCTAGAGGTACATACCTTATTGAAGTCCAGAAGAAAAGGAACATTTTCTCTGCTCAGCAGACATACGCCCACTATCTGCACGCAAGGAAAGAAAACAAGCATTTGTTAATATGTGCAACTATACAATTAGTTAATGAATAAATAGCGGGTGAAAGTGTGAAGTTTTAGATAATCTGAGGATATTTATTGACTTCATGTATTTGAGGATCACCTTCTTTATATTCCTTGTAATCTGTATGTGCTTTCCAGTCTTCGACAGAAATAGCACTTCCACTTCCACCACGCATCTTGTCAAGATCTACACTCCGAAACAAGGAACTTTGGATACTTAAGATAGTTACGTCAGCAAAACCTTGCGAAAAATGAGCAACTGATGTGAATGTGACAAACCGATGTTGAATAAGGAGATTAACACACTCCTTCCTATTCTTACTATTCACAAATGTATCTTTCCCATTGGGACAAAGCTCGACCACTTCTTTGGTCCCTAACTCTTCGACATTACACAAACAAAGGTCAAGCTTTGTGTATCTTGATCCACCATCTCAGGATCCATATCCAGTATCTGCTTGTACAAGATGGGATCTGCATCCCTAATGTCCTCCAATGAAATTGCCTCTCCAGCCAATTGCAAAAAGAACACACGGTCGAACACAACACCGATTTGAATTTTATGCATTAAAGCCAATGTAATCATACTACCAGAGGATTATTAAGGTGCAATAGTTCCACCTTAGATGCTAAAAGCACAAATCATAGATAAGCATAATTTACATTCTAACAACAACAACGATATCACCAATATAATCCCACAAATGTAGTCTAGGGAGGATACAATGTACGCCTAGTAAAATATAAATTGGTATTGAAACTTTGCAAGATCAAGTGCAGCCTGGAGCTTATGAGTTGAAGTGAGAACAAAAGGCCACTTAAATATGTGCATAAAGGAAATAAAAGTAAGCTTACCTGGATTTGGGAGAAACCTACTACGATCTTTTGGGCAAGCAACAAAGAGAGCTTTCTGAGGATTGAAGATCTCTCGACATACCAAAAAAAACCACTCCCTCAACACACCCAGCCCAGTAGCTTCATGTTTGAATCCCATAAATAGATCGCCTCGCAGTAATGCAGGATCCGCACCTCCGATATATTCAAATGATTCTTCCAACATCTGGGACCTGTCAATGAGCATCTCATACAGCTGCTGATTTCATTTTCTAACTTCTTAAAGCATCATCATTACGAAATGCCTCCTTACCTTGAAATTAGTTAACTCCTTGTGCTCAATAATCCACCTATTATCGTCAGATTTTCAAGCAAATTCCACAATAAAAAAAGCACAGAGAAACCTTTCTTTGCCTCATCTTCTGCCAAAAGACCTCCGACCTGTCAAGGAGTTCTGAAATGCTATGTAACTCCTTCAGCACTGCAAGATACCGAGAGCACCACCAGGATACAACAGGCTTGCCTTTCCCTTTTTCTTGCATTCCAAACTGGTCTTCCAATTTTCTTAAAACACAACTCCATTTTTTCAAGAAAATCATATAAAATAAGATGCAAATTAGATAAAATACGATGCCAACATTCAATATTCTCTCTGTCATACACTGCTTCACTGGTTCCATCCTTCTTAAATGAAGAAAGTCTACCGGACGTGGGAAAACTGACCCTAGTTCATTCTCTTTCCTTGTTTTGTGCAGAAAAATTGTTGAATTGAATTCTTTTTGAAATCTCCTTTTTTTCTTGTTCTGTTAATTTCTCACATATGCAAGCTAAAACTACAGCCAAAAGGGCGGAAGTTGTGAGGCATGGAAGCTTTCTGCTATGCTTATGCTATTATAGGATATAGGAGAGTGACTGTAAACACACAAACTTCACCTTCTTGGCTGCCCATAGATTCAGCAGCTGTTTGAAAGTTTGACCTATCCTGGAATCTCCGGATCTGAACACGTCTTAACATACACTCCTCTAGCACCATTCACAGCAACAATTTCGGCACCAAACACATATACTCAGTAAAATCACGCACAATGCTCATTGATAACCAACATAGACTTATTTGATACCATACTCATTTCTAAATCACGGGATTACTCAGCCACTACTACCTCACGTACAAACAAAAAAATATCATTCAATTCTGATAATTCCTTAGTAGTGTTGCACCTTGCGATCTTAATTGCCTCTACTATAGACCCTATACTCCTCCGACAAAAACAATATAAGGAATCATCTATCCCAGCAGCCCTTCTGAGAAGCTTACAAAACTCAGATACTATAGGAGCACAAGGTACATTGTGCAGCGATGCAGGAAACATCGTCTTAAATGAATTGACTAACATATGAACAGATTCATTAGCAATAGTTTTATTCGCATTATCTGGAAACATATAAAGCTCTACCAAAGCTGTGTATGCTCCGCATTCGACTGACAAGCTGCATAGTCGCATCCCGTTGGATACCACAGTCTGCCAATATTTATTCTGGACGGAGCTGTTTACCCCTGTAAATTAGCTGTTGATCATCTGCAGGTATACCCGTGATCAACATGATTTTATCGTGAATGTTTTTAACCGAGTCTGTCGAATCGGATTGAATAACTAGGGGTTTGCCTCCAGGAAATGAACGTACGAAGAACTGAACCTGAACTGGAGGATTTTGCTTTCGCTTTCTGATACAGGATGAAGAAGGAACTTGATCATCAAGCTTACCTTGTTGATGGTGGAGCTGCAGATGTTGTAGACGGGTTGGTCATTGATGAGTTCTAAAAGAGACCAACAATTACCTAACTATGGATGAACACCTTTTGAATCACGGGCAACAACAACGTCAAGCAATATACCTGCAAAATAGATCCTAGGGAGGTCCCCGAGGTAATTCTCTGATGCTTAAGTTAGTATTAAGCTGGGAAAGAATTCCAATAGTATTTGAGAGCAGTATTTTGAGTGCACCTTTGCCTCTGAACTTTTTGGACTTTTATAAGCATTTTTGGTAATCATATTTGGTAGATGTTAGGATTCCGGAGTAATCTCCTACCATAACTCTACTACTTATTGATGGTTTAGAAATCATACCATGATTCTCTAGCTAGTAGTACTTATCTAGTTATGGTAATTATCCAAATATAGCAATTGTAATATTCACACATTTAATGACATTTAATGACTCCTAGTCTTCTACCATTATTCTATAGTAGTCCCCCCCTCCGGGAGTCGAAGTGTGTGTTTATGCCACTCGACTAAAATCAAAGAGTAGGGATAATATACCTCTAAGGTCTTTTCTCGAGGTCACATATATAGCCAAAAGCGTGGACCTTTTAATGATTTACCTCAATTGGCTTGGCGGGGTCCCTTGTGCAAATCATGAGTATGCTGGGGTAGATTTTTTTGAGGTGATTTGGTCGGAGCTGTATCATCCGAAGCCGCCTTATATGATTGATAAGTGGGCTAATTGTATAGTTATACATTTGATGGTTCATCTCATTTGTCTTTTTGGGGTGAGTTATCACTGTTGTCACCCTTTTTCAACATGTCAAGTTATACCGACCTGGGACCACCGAGGGTCGGTGTGAAACTTAGGGTTTTCCTTTGTTTTTAATATATGGTATGGTCAGGATACTTTTACTTTTTCCTTCCCCCTTCCACTTGTCATGATCTCCTTCTCCTGGCTCACACGTGTCATAATCCCTGCAAGGGACGTCTCGTCTTCTATACGTCTGCCTGGGGAATAGACTACTTTTTACTGCAACATCATATTTTCACTTTTCCTTCATTAATTATGACTCTTAGGATTTCAAAAACATATTTTGATATAGTCCCTCTTCCCTCAGACTCTTAATTTTGTATAATCTTTTGTCTCTTGTTGTTCTTTAGACTTCTCCTTCTATATCTTTTAAGCTTTTCCTTATCTTTCAATCACTAGTAAGTATTTCATCCCCCTCTTTAAATCCTTCTTCTCCCTTTTATTCTTCTTCTTTTTCTCCTTGTCCTTCCCCTTCTAGGTCATATGAGGCAGAGGTGTATCATATAGGTAGCATTTTACCCCTCCTTCAAACTCTGACCCCCTCTTCCCTAGCCTTTGGAGGCCAGGATTTTATGGCTTCAAGATAGAAAGTAATCTTACTGTGGATTATTTGCTACCTTCTCTCAAGAGGTACCATTTCCCTTCCAATTTTGAATTTACCCTACCGCTTCCTGGTGATAAGGCATATTCTCCCCCTTTGGGGTTTTGTTCCCTGTACCACAAGCACATTCTGTTGTGGTTGTGCTTCCCCCTCTTCCCTTTATTAGTTAGCATTTTAGGATCCTTTAACCTGAATCTTGCACAGTTGAGGCCTAATGCCATGCGTACAATTGTGAGCTTTACTCTAGCCTGTTCCAAGGTTGGGTGGAGCCTTTTGTAAATTTTTTTAAACATTTTTTTACTGTAAAAACTCTGGTCCGTCCAAAGGGTTGTATTTTTTATCCTCCTTCATAGTTTTAGGATTCTCCTCCTTTCCAAAGTCGCCGACTGGAAGGGCAAATTTTTCTTTTTTAGAACAAATTTTCATTTCCACCAGACCTGGAACTGGGGTGGAATTAGGAATATTATCACAGGGAGTGTCAACCCCTCACACCTCTACCTCGTCAATGGGATTCCTCCTCACCGCTGTTGATTCACCGATGCGGGCCTGTACCATGTAGGAATTAGTGACTTTAACCTAGGTGTTGGGGTCAGCGAGGTGGTGCCTTACTAGGAGGCCAGCAAAGGGACCCAAGGTAGATTGTAGTTTGTACATCTGAAGTGAATTTCTTTTGCAAGGCTTTACTAATGTGCTTTTTCCTTGTTTTAGTGGTGTGCATGAACCTGTTTCCAAGGAAGATACCCTCCATCTCATCCTCTGGGCTGGCTAGAGAGGCAGCTCTCCCCCCCCCCAGGTTTGCCTAACTGAGGTGGTCGACCTCGCTGAGCCGGCCTAGGTTAGTGCGGAGGGGAGTTCCCTACCTGAGGAACCAAGGCTGAAGACTAAAAGGATTCCTCGTTGATCCCTATTGAGGACATTTCCTTAGAAGAACTCAGTGAGGTATATTCCCTAAAAGATTTTTTATTTATTACTTCTTTCCCTGCCTGACTTAGCTTGCTCCTACAGGTTTTGTCCAAGTCGGCGCCTGTACTGACCCAGAGAGTGGGTAATGCCAATGAGGAGTTCTGTTGTAAAGGGCTCGGGAGAGGGATTGGAAGCCCGTTTACAAGCCTCCGAGGAGAGAAGAGAGGCTGATAAGGAAAGAATAAAGACAGCCAAAGAGACACCAAAGGTCGCTGAAGGAAAAATAAAGGTGGCTGAAGAGAAACAAAGGGCCACCGAGGCAGAGCTCTGCCATCTTAAGACGAGCATAGTTGATCAGCAGGGAGAGTTCATTGAGGTTCATTCTAAGAATATCATGAAGACCAATTCCTTCTCTGAGTACGTCTTATTTATAAGCGACTCGTTGGTGGTTGTTACTGAGGCGATGGTGTTGGATGAGGTAGCTAGAGCATACCCGGACCTTCCGGTCCGACGTAATTGATTTAGCTATGATGCAGGTGCTGAAGCTAGGGTGATGGAGGATTTTATCAAGTCCCTTCTAGACCGGTCTAAGCTCCCACTGATCTATTACATTTCCTAGCACTCCTCGCCTTTATCCATAGAGGAGTTAAGGGCCTGTGATGTGAATGTTGACCCTAACATCTAGGAATTCTTTGCTGCCGGAGTTGTGCCTCATGTTGAGGAGCCAGTACCTACCACCAAAGTCCCTTCAAAGTCACCCACTGAGGTCTTTATTCTTCTATCTGTCGAGCCAATCATGGAGATAGAACCTATTTTGGTTGATCCGCAAGTTGGGGATAATGTTTAGTTTTTAGGTATGTAATTTTTTTTTCTTTTCCTTGTAAGTATTTCTGCCTCAGACCTTTTAGTAATAGAATGAGATTTTAATTTACACTATAGTGCCTCCTATTTCTGATTATTCTGTTCTTTAATTTTTCAACAACTTATCCCCCATACACTTAAACAAGTGGAAAGGGGGAAATTCTTCTTACGGAGGCTCCTCGATGAGAAAATAAGGAGCTCAGCAAATAAGGAGAGTTTATTATATTTTTGAACCTAGCTATCTCAAAATACCATGTTCCAGGGCTTAATTAGAATTAATGATAAGGAGAAAAGGCTGAGGGGGGAGAGTGAGGAGCTCTATAGGAAGCTTGAGGCCAAGTGAGGCGATATCCTTACTCTAGTTAGTAGCAGTGAGAAGACTATTACCTATTGAAAGGCCAAGGAAAATCAGTAGGAGCTGGAATTCAAACATCGTGAGGCTGAGGTGGACTGACTCCAAGATCAAGGGAATACGAGAAGGTAGTTTTCTAGGAATGAGGATTGCTTACCTTCGACGAAGTGGAGGAGCGGGTTGCTGAGCTGACCATCATGCTTGACAGCATTCCCAGTGAGTACAGAGAGGCTTCCTCTTTTTTCAAAAAGAATAATAAGGTTATTTTGGACAATGTCCTGGCCATGTATGAGGATGTGAAGAAGAGGCCTCAGCACTTCAAGGCCGACATATGGGCTAGTGCAATCCAGGCGAGATCTTTCTCAGCTATTGTCTCCTCGGCATCTCTTGTCTCGGCTGTTACTCTTGTACAAAAGGGGAGGGGATGAAGTAGATCACCTCGCAACATACGAAGTCATAGACGTTAGGAAATAAGCATTGTACTTTATAATTGTAGCTTCCTATGTATAGGGATTCTTTGTATAGGAATCATTTTCCTTGTGGAATTATACTTTATGGTTACTTTACCATACTCTGAATAAAATTGGTTCACTTGTATTTATGTTAAATCTGATGCTTTTGTATTTTTCCATTGCGGCCTTGATATGTTCCCTTACCAGAAGGTGTGTATTACTTGTAACTATTTATTATGTATTTTGGTTATGAATTCTAAGTACTTCGATCAGACCGAGTTCTTGTGAAGGAGGTCGATTCATCTTATTATGCGATACTTGACCGAACCGACCTAAGCTTTTATTAATGATTAACGGCATTTTGTCAAACCGATCTCTTATTTTCAAAGTTGATTTAATTCAATTTACGGCACTCTGCCGAACCGATCTCTCATATTCAAGGTCGATTTACTTTATAATTATTGTGCTCTGCCAAATCGATCTCTTGTGTTGATTTAATTCATAATTGTGATGCTCTATCAAATTGAGCCCTCATATCCGAATTTGATTTAATTCATAATTTTTATAAGGCCTTTGGTAGGCCGAGATTTTTCCACATTAGACTATTTAATATCCATATAAAAAGATAATTGCAAATATTAAAGAGTCATAATAAGATATATTGTAAAAGGAATAAATATTATTTCGGTAAAAAGATATTGTACATTATTGATAGAACCTTCATAAATTACTTATATGCCAGGTTTTGGGTACTTCAGTGCCGTCTAGTCTCGCCAATTTGTAGCTTCCTGCACTAGAGGCTTCAATCACTTCGTAGGGGCCTTCCTATTTCACTTCTAGTTCCCTATTTTTTAGCTTGGCTGGCTTCATTTTGTCTTAGGACGTACTAGCCTGGGCTAAACCGGGTATTCTTTACCCTGTCATTATAGTATTTAGCTATGGCTTATTTGTACCTTGCCTCAGAAATAGCAGCCATCTCTCTTATTTCTTCTAAGAGGTCGAGGTTCAACCTTAGCTCTTCTTCATTATGTTTTTCAACATAGTGTAATGATCTCGAACTTGGCACTCCTATCTCGGCTAGGACCACTACTTTTGTTTCGTATGTAAGGCTCAATGGGGTTTCCCCATTAGGTGTCCTTGGGGTTGTTCTATATGCCCATAGGACATTAGATAGGTTTCCCACCCAATCCCCCTTAGCCTTGTCTAGCCTTGTTTTTAAACCTTGTAACAGTGTTCTATTGATGACTTTGACCTGCACATACGCCTAAGGATGGGCTACCGAGGTGAATTATTAAGCTATGTTCATCTCGTCACACCACAATTTGAATAGGTCTTGTATAAAATTTTTTTTCCCGTTATTCGAGATGATTTTCTTTGTTATACCAACTTGCACACAATGTTTCTCCATACGAAGTTCAAGATCTTCTTTCTTATGATTGTGGCTAAGGGTTCTACCTCTACCCACTTAGTGAAGTAGTCTATGGCTACTATTAGAAATCTCACCCTTCCCGGAGATTTAAGGAAGGGTCCTATGATGTCAATCCCCCATTGGGAAAAGGGCCAAGCACTTTATACTGAGATCAATTCTTTATGAGGTCACCGAGCTATTGGCACATGGAATTGGCCCTTTGGGATTCTGGATGAAGTCCTGTGCATCCTGGACCAAGGTAGGCCTGTAATAATCCCATCTTAGGATCTTTTTTGCTAACCCTCTTGCCCCTAGCTTGGCTGGGCCTCACGCACCTCAAAAGAGGTTGTTAAAAGGACCTCTTGTACAGGATTCCATTATTCAGCACGTACTTCGGGGCTCTAATACAAAGTTTTCTGGCTTCAGCAGGAGGATATGGTGTTTCCTCTGAGACAAAGATTAGGGTCAGCCAGTACAGCTCGCCCACTACCGAAATGTTGACTTCGTTGATACTTGGATGGTGTATTTATTCAATCAACACATCATTATTTTTTCTCCTTTCTTTGGAGGATGCCAGTTTGCTTAGGGCATCTGCCCTTGTATTTTCTCCTCGTGGGATTTTGTCTATCTAAAAGTAAGTAAACTTTCCTAGTAACCCCTTTACTGTATCCATGTACTTTTTT